>BQNB010009238.1:56669-87365 GCA_026074375.1 Tanacetum coccineum | reverse complement strand
TACCTAGTGAGGTTTAAATATGAGACCTTTTGTCATGACATGGCCCTTTCCATGACCACCTTGAATCTTGGTCTTGTCAATTATTAAAGCATGTTTAGAAGAATGATGGTTTGTTTGTAATGAAAAGTAAAATAGGCTCAACAACGTCTTAGGGAGTATATGAGATTGCTTATCTGCTTATAATTGATAAGCATATTCAGGGTTTTTTTAAGATTGTTTGTCAAAACTATTATGTGAATAAGCAATTTTCAATGCTAACACACTTGCTTAATCATAACTGCTTATCTTTTTATTTCAAACACCATAAGCAATCTTAGCAAGCATTCCTAAACATCCCCTTAGATTAATAGTTTTGCTTGAGATTAAATTTATTCGTCGTTTGCATATACGGTTGGTGGTGTTGTCACAATTCGATTATTGAACACTTGAATACGTGTTTTAGTAAATGAGGCATGATAGGTCTTAATGAAGTGTATTAGGTTAATCAGCAATATCATTCGCTCATTGCGTCTATGCTTAAAGGTCATTCATGATAACTTTTAACTAATAAGTTTTGAGTTTGACTCGAGAATCGAGACGTAAACTTACAATTACCAAGGCGTGTGTAAATGGGATAAACAGAACTGACGAGAAACACTAACTTGTGTCTATCTCTAATGAAAATATATCTGTTTTTGTTTATATAGAGAAGAGGCTGGCTGAATCCTCTCGCATCAGAGAGAAGTATCCTGACAGAGTACCTGTAAGACATTTCGTTTCCTTATCATCATACCTTATGTTATATCACCTATTATCTTTAAACAATTTCTTAAGTCAAGTTTTCCTTTTCAGGTGATTGTTGAGAGAGCTAAAAAACTGACATTCCCTGCATAGACAAAAAGAAGTATGTTTAATCACTTTAATGTCCATCTTTTAAGTTTCCATCTATGTTGTATTACTCATCTATTATGGTGTCAGATATGAACACTAAATGTGTATGTTCTTGAATTGCAGATATCTGGTACCGGCTGATTTGACTGTTGGTAAGTTCGTTTACGTTGTTCGTAAGAGGATCAAGCTTAGCGCCGAGAAGGTTATATTTGTTTTTGTCAAGAACATGCTACCACCAACTGGTGAGACCCGAATTCTCTTTTACGTTATCTCGTCTATTATTTTGAAATATCTCTGAGTTAAGTTTAGCCCGAGCTTGTGTGACTCATGAAAAATACAGCAAGCCCAAGTTTTTCTCATGACTTATTGAGATAAAGAAATTTGAAGCTCAGGCTAGGCTCACCAACAGCTTAATTCTTGATCATTGTTCCTCATGCTTAACTAATATTTTATGGTTGTGTCTGATTGTTAACATCTGCTTTGATGTCTGCGATTTATGAGGAAAATAAGGATGAAAACGGCTTCCTCTACATGAGCTACAGTGGTGAAAACACGTTTGGATCTCTAGAAATGCAGTAGGGCTAATACATCACTAATGAAACTGGCATATGTAAATTTCTGTTCATACACAGTTATACACTTTATTTTAATTCAAGTACATGATTACATTGTGACAACTTTTATAGTTTTATAGTCTAGTTCTTTACGTTTCATATCATCTTTCTATTTTCGTGTTTGTCGTGCTCACTCTTTCTCGTTGTTGTGGTTATGTAATGGACGTCTTTATTCTTGACACCTTATTATCTTCTGAGCTCTGATGCATTAGTTGAATATGCTGATCAGAACATTTTCAAGTTTAAATAAAAGTAAAATAACATTGATATACATATAATTTTCCGATGATACGAAAAAGAACATTACTGAGAATGGAAAGTCAAGTTTAGCAGGCATACGTGGTACTTCACACATCATGGTCCACCAATACTTATACAAATAACTATCTGTAATTTTCTATATTCAAAACCAAAATGCACACACTAACATGTTGACAATTTTGTTTTGTGGAATCTTTTAAAAGATTCAAAAGCTTGTTGAAACCTACTTGAAATTTAACCTAAAAAAAGATGTTATGTAAGAACCTTACCTAGTTTGAAGCTATTAAAAGTGGATGGCTTTGAAGGTTTTACCAATGTGGGCAGGTGCCGATCAGTCTCATTCTTAATTAGGCGTCTCTTGTTTTGTTCAAAATAAGAGAAAAGTTAAGATTTTTAGCAGTTGTAGAGTTAATACTGCTAAATGTGAGATTTTGGGACATAACAAGGTTGAAACTAAGAGGCTTATGAGTCTATATGGAATGGGTTCAAGTTCAACAAATGAAAGAATTTATGAGTCACAGATCATTGAGCTCAAAGGGTTTCATAAAGATTTGTATTCTCTCCCAAGTGAGCCATTTTTAACATTGTGATGCAGTAACTTTTTAGCTGAGATGTACTAACTTTTTTAACTATAATGTACTAACAAAATACATTGTGATGCAGTAACTTTTTTAACTGAGATATAATAATTTTTTTAATAGTAATGCACTAACAAAATACTTTGTGATGTCGTAACTTTTTTAAATGAGATGTACTAACTTTTTTAATTGTAATGCATTAAAAAATACATTGTGACACATTAATATTTTGAACTGAGATGTACTAGCTTTTTTAACTGTAATGCACTAACAAAATACATAGTGATGCAGTAAATTTTTAATTGAGATGTACTAACTTTTTTAACTGTAACGCACTAACAAAATACATTGTGATGCGTTAACTTTTTTAACTGAGATGTACTAACCTTTTTAATTGTAATGCACTAACAAAATACATTATGATGCAGTAACTATTTTAACTGAGATATGCTAAAAAAAATTAATTGGAATCCACTAAAAAAATATATTGCGATGCAGTAACTTTTTTAACTGAGATGTATTAACTTTTTTAACTATAATGCACTAACAAAAGACTTTGTGATGCAGTAACTTTTTTAATTGTATATTTTGCTGCATTAAATTGTATATTTTACTGTATTAAATTGTATATATTTTGCTGCATCACATTATAAATTTTACTACATTAAATTGTATATTTTATTTTAAATTTTACTGCATTAAAATTATATATTTTACTGCATCATAATGTAAATTTTACTGCATTAAATTGTATATTTTATTGCATCATGGTATAAATTTTACTACATTAAATTGTATACATTACTGCATCAGAGTGTAAATTTTACTACATTATAATTTAAATTTTACTGCATCAACTTGTAAATTTTACTGCATTAAATTGTATATTTTACTGCATCACTATGTAAATTTTACTGCATTAAATTGTATATTTTACTGCATCACTATTTAAATTTTACTGCATCACAGTGTAAAATCTACTGAATTAAATTGTATATTATACTTCATCACAGTGTAAAGTTTAATGCATTAAATTGTATATTTTACTGCATCATAATGTAAATTTTACTGCATCACAGTGTAAAATTTACTACATTAATATGTAGGATTATCATACATAACAATTTAGTTCGTCATGGTAAATAATGTATTATTCACTAAATTATTAAATGTGATACACTAAGAAAATAACAATTTATTTTTTTTAGTTACTGCATTACGATGTATTTTGTTAGTGCATTACACTTAAAAATGCTAGCCTCACATTGTAAATTTTACTGCATTAAATTGTATATTTTACTGCATCAAATTGTATATTTTAATGCATTAAATTGTATATTTTACTGCATCACAGTGTAAATTTTATAGCATTGAATTGTATATTTTACTGCATCATATTATAAATTTTACCATATTAAATTATATATTTTACTGCATCACTATGTAAATTTTACTACATCATAGTGTAAAATTTATTGCATTATTATGTAGGGTCATCATAGGTTACAATTTAGTTCGTCATTGTAAATAATGTATTATTCACTAAATTATTAACTGTGATGCACTAAGAAAATAACAATGGTGCACCAAAATATAGTTGTATCGTAACTAAAAACGCTATATTGAAAACGAGTTATCTTACACAAACTTTATTTTTTTGAACGATTTAAAAAGCTGTGTAAAATATATCATAATATTTATAACTTTCAAATTTTGCAAATTTTCTAATTTCAATTTTATATTGATGAAAATTACGGTTAAAAACGCAATGAAACAAGAATATGTACATTTTTGTAAAAATATAATAATTAAAAAATATAACTTTTTTTATCTTAAATGATTAAAATGCTTAATTATTCATTTTGGTACAAAAATTATTGATTTACATTTAGTTTTACAATAAAAAATCTCACATATGCATTCCATCAAACACCTTGTGTGCATAAAATATGACTAAAACATCATTTTTAAAGTGTGATATCTCACTCATACAATGTCAGTTTTGTGTGATTCAAATTCCTGTGTAAAGCTTGAACATAAGGCTACAACATTCATGTTTTAAGTGTTTTGTGATCCGGCTTTTCTGATAGATAATATTTAGGTCGAAAATGGAAAAAAATCAAGAAAATCAAAACCCATTTAATTTCTTAAAAAAAAGTTGAACGAAATTTAACAAGATTTATATCGATTTAAAGAGGATTTAATTTTAAGAATTATGATGAAATTAGTTTTTTTATAAAAGTTTGTCGTTTGAGAGTTATGTCCATTTCAAATTCGAGGTGATTTTTGAAAAAACATGAATATTTTACGAAAATGCCATTGGCTGAATGTGCCCTTCAACTTTTTGTTATTTACAAAATAGCCACTCCACTTTTTTCATCTTGAATATCTAATCCGACAGGTAGAGATTGGTTTCTTACCCTTTTTATTAGAACTTCTTTTTACCCCCTCATCACATCCCACCCACCCCCCTTCCCCCCACACGCCAACACACACACAAACACACTACGCACATGCACACGCACACGCGCAAACACAAACACGCACACACACACAACACCCACACACACACACCACTACACACAGCTCACACACAACACGCACGCTACGCGCACGCGCACCACCACACGCACCCACCACACATCACCCGCCACAACCCATACACTCGCACACCCGCACACCCACACACAGCTCGCACTGCGCACGCGCGTGCACACGCGCACGCACGCACACGCACACGCCCTACGCCCACCCCACCCCCCCCCACACACACACACACCCCACCCCCCCCACATACACACACACAAATACACTCACACTACGCACACACACCCACATACTTACACACCCCACACACACATCCCACACACACACACAACAAACATACATATATACATATTACATATATATTTATATTATACATATATATACACACACACACACACACACACACACACATATATATATATTTAATAATATATATATATATAATATAGATTTATATACTATTATAATATATATATATATATAATATATATATATATATATTATATACAGATATTATTAATTTTTTTATATATACGATACTTATTTTATAATATATATATATAACTATATTTTATATTATATATATAGGGGATTGCTCCTATTCTTTGCAGAACATTTTTTTTTTGTTCAGTAACTACAGAAACCACTTTAACCAATTAGGAATTTAGTATCATTACTCTTTTTTTATTTAAATTTCAAAAAGGAGTATAATATTTAAAACAATTTGACTTTTTTTTGGATTTTTTTATTAAAAATAAACATTTTTTTTAAAAAACTTTTATTTTTGAAATTAATTTTTTTTATATATTTTTTTAGTAATACTGTTTTCAAAGAAAAAAATGAGTGATATATGTTTTTTTTAATATTGTAAATACCAGGTTTCTAGTGTACATTTTTAATTAATATGGTTAATTACACATAATGTATCTTGTGCACATTCTTTATCTTCAAAATTTATAACACAATATATAGGACAAAAATTTGCATCTAATAGTTATATGTTACATTCCATTCTAATATAAAAGAACAGTATGCATGATAAAATGCGTTCTATACACGTTTTTATAAAAAAACACATATCAATAATCGTTATTTCTTCAAAAAGCAATTTCTTGTATGTATGTGTGCATTCAATGTCTACATCTGTTCAACATCATCGGTTTGTACGTCATTCATCATTTTCATCTTCTTTAATAATTGATATCAAGATATTCAATTAAAAATAATTACTAAAACATAAATTTTTAAGTATAAATCAACTAAGATGACCATATGCACATGTAAACACATTTTTCTATCATTATTATCAAGCTATAAAACATATATGCCACTTTCTCAAACATATATGCCCTTTCCTCAATATATGCACTTTCTCTAAACATGTATGCACCTAATCATCCACTTCATCAAATAGAGACTTATATTATTATGTATACTTGTTCTTTGTTTGGAGCTGTTAAAACCCATATAAATAATTACAAAAAATCTGTCTAAATGATTTACTAGTTTACGGAGTGGTGTTTGAATTGGCGTTTTGGAACTTGTTATTGCAAACCATCACCAAGCCTTTAGAATCTTATTTTTTAAATATGTTGGAAAAGGAGCCTTGTATTAAACAAAAGAAAAACAATTTTGAATTTTCTGTGTGAAGATTCTTACTTGATAGCTCAGCCATGCTTGCCATCAATCACAATAAAGTTTTTCGTGCCATTGGTTTTGACACAGTGACGCGGTTAACAAGGCGGCAAGTATTCGCAATAAGTGTCCTCCCGGGCCCACACACCTTTCAATAAATCAGATTAAGGTTTCGGAGATTTGAATAGATCCCGCACCTTCAAAAAATAAACATTAAATGCATTCCTTTCAACCCAAAACTTTAAATTAAGAATACTCAATTGTCATCGTTGGTATGCATATAGAATAAAAAAGATTAGATTGTGTTCTTTCCGTGTCAATAAGTTCACTTGGGTGTTGGAGTACGGTACTGTATGATAATAATCGTATCCCAAGACTCCTCCAAGTTCAATTAACTAATATCAATCCTTTGGGCTCGAATTGCGTCAATGAACGTCACATAATTTCTGCAACGTCTCCAAATAGTCAACATAAAGACAGGTAAAGATACAAGAAAAAAGGTTTTTCACATTTACACCGTCATTCTCCATTTTTTTTTTCTCAAGGCTGCAAAACCGGCATGTGATGCGGTTGGGTAACAGGGCAAAATAGGTACACTTACGGGTAAAAAACTGTCCGATTGACGACAAACTGATTTTTCCCATGAAACTTAAATAAGCATCAAATAGTTATATGTTACATTCCATTCTAATATAAAAGAACACGTATGCAAGATAAAATGCGTTTATACACTTTTTTATAAAAAAACACATATGCAATAATCGTATTTCTTCAAAAGCTGCATCTTGTATGTATGTGTGCATTCATGTCTACATCCGTTCAACATCATCGGTCTTGTACGTCATCATCATTTTCATCATCTTTAATAATCTGATACAAAGATATTCAATTAAAATAATTACTAAACAAAATTTTTAAGTATAACAACTAAGATGACACATATGCACATGTAAACACATTTTTCTCTGATTATTATCAATCTATAAAACATATATGCACTTTCCCAAAACATATATGCACTTTCTCAAAACATGTATGCAACTAATCAACCACTTCATCAAAAGAGACTAATATTATTATGTTATACTTGTTCTTTGTTGGAGCTGTAAAACCCATATAAATAATTACAAAAAATATGTCTAAATGATACTAGATACGAAGTGGTGTTTGATTGGCGTTTTGGAACTTGTTATTGTAACCATGAGCCAGGCTTTTAGAATCTCATTTTTTAAATATGTTGGAAAAGGAGCATGATTTAACAAAAGAAATCTGTTTGAATTTTTCTGTGTAAAGATTCTTACTTGATAAGCATCGTATAAGCTAGGACGGATAAGCTCAGCCATGCTGCCATCAATCACAATAAAGGTTTTCGTGCCATTTGTTTTGACACCAGTGACGCGGTTGACAAGGCAACAAGTATTCGCAATAAGTGACCTCCCGGGTTCAATAATCAGATTAAGGTTTCGAGACTTGACTAGATCCCGCACGTTCAAAAAATCAAACACAAAAGCATCATTTCAACCCAAACATTAAATTAATGAATACTCAATAGTCATCGATGGTATGCATATAGAATAAAAAAGATAGATATGTGGTTCTTACCGTGTCAATAAGATCTCTTGGTGTTGGAAGAACGGTACCAGTATGATAATAATCAATCCCAAGACCACCTCCAATGTTCAAATAACTAATATCAAACCCTTGGGCTCGAATTTCGTCAATGAACTTCACCATAATTTCTGCAACGTCTCTAAATATGTCAACATAAAAGACACGGTAAAGATACAAGAAAAAAGGTTATTTACATTTACACCTTCATTCTCCATTTTTCTTCTCAAGGCTGCAAAACCGGCATGTGATGCGGCTGGGTAACAGTTCAAAACAGGTACCTTACGGGTAAACTGGTCTAACTGATGACAAACCGTTTTTTCCCATGAACTTGAATAACCATTACTTCATTAGCGTGTCAATTATGTTTTACAAACTCCAAAATTTCGATAATAAGCACTAAAAAGACACTTTAAGCGAGTTTTGAAATGAGTACCCCCAAAAGCATTTTTTTACTATACCCTTTTGACTCGTTAGAATAAACATCACCTAAGTACAAAGAAGGTATACTTGTATGTCATCATCATTTTCATCATCTTTAATAATCTGATACCAAGATATTCAATTAAAATAATTACAAAAACAAAATTTTTAAGTATAACAACTAAGATGACACATATGCACATGTACACACATTTTTCTCTGATAATTATCAATCTATAAAACATATATGCACATTCTCAAAACATATATGCACTTTCTCAAAATATGTATGCAACTAATCAACTACTTCATCAAAAGAGACTAATATTATTATTTTATATTTGTTCTTTGTTGGAGCTGTAAAACCCATATACATAATTACAAAAAATCTATCTAAATGATATTAGATACGAAGTGGTGGCACATTTCATACTATGAAGACCACATACTCACATATAATTACCAAACCTCTCAAATACAAAGAAGGTATACTTCCAGCTTTTTAGATCAGAAGAACAAGTTCAACGTCATAACCAATTAGAATAAGTTAAAATAACATACACCTAAGTAAATTACACTCGACATCATTTGCTATACAAGTAGAAAAGTGTGACTGTTCAATATCATGCACTAAAATAACCAATTACAAGTCAACAATCTAAAGAGAAAAGCAGTTACCAAACCATTCACAAAAAACATCTTCATAATCACAAAAGTTGAAAAACAACAACAAATTAGGAGATATCATGATCTTTGGGAACTTTACACCAAATCTCAAAGTACAATTTTTATAAAATTAAGACGTACCCATATATACCCTTTTCGAGACCAACCCAAGTTGTAATCTTACGCTGTCTTTCGCTACCCGTGAGGTCAAATGAATACAAACCTTAAATCGTTCAAAGGTCGAATCAAGAAACGGCTCTTCTTCCTCGTATACAACTAATCTGTCATCTCTGGCGGCCACCACGAGTGCCCCATCACCAACGGTTCTTCTTGTTTATTTCTAGCGATTAATATGGCAAAAATGGAGTTGTAATACGAGTGGTTGTGATAGAGATGAAGATTGAAAGAGAGGCGGTTTTTATATTTTTGTTTCTCAAAAAAGTGGCTTGGTGGTTAATGGTGGCGGCTTTTTTAAGGATTAGGGTTAGGTTGTTGGGGGAGAGAGAGCTGTGAAAATAGGAGAATGAAGATATTGGGATTTTAATTTTGTCAAAGTATCCTTTAAAATAGGGACGCTTTTTAATATCTTAAAAAGTAAAATGCCCATAATTCCCTTAATTTATTTTCTTTTTCTAAAATAAGTTAGAGATATTTACAAAAATGACATCTTGCATTCATATGATGTACATCATGCATTATTAGGAGTAAAAAAGCTGGTTCTGTAGGTTCTGTACAAAAAAAGTGGTTTATATATATATATATATATATATATATATATATATATATATATATATATATATATATATATATACTAGACGAATACCCGTGCACGCACGGAAAATCCCTAGCGGCCGATAATTAAGGATATGCAATATTGTGGTACGTTTTTCATGTAACGTTCAAATATAATACGTGAAGATATCAAAATGTTGTGACATGCGATAATTCACCTCAAATAATAATTTTTGTCATGTATCAAAGAACGTATAACAACCCGTTATAACATCAAGCTCATGAAGACCAATGAATTTTTAACCTTCATTGCATTTAAAGCAAAATGAAATTTATATTGACCAGATGGTATTTCATCAAGTGGGTCCCCAAAAGACTTTAATATATGTCAAAAATATTACTCTTAAATATAATGATTCACAATTGAGGAAAATTAGTGAATAAGATCTATTTAGATACGCTTGTTATTCATACTATTATGATTAACCATAGAAAGAACATGTAATGAAAGTTTCATAATTGAGTTTTCTAATAAAAAGGTTAACTATGTTTTTAATGTACTTAACCACATCTTTGTCATACAAAAATTATAAATTTTACGAAAATTGCATTGAAACCGTCTCATCAATGCATGTCTATTTCTTTTCAAACAAATTTCAAATCAAGTATTAGAGATTAAGTGTTGCCATTTAAACATTTTAAATTCTCAAGATTCTTAAATTTCAGAAAATTGAGGTAAATCGTTTATATATGTAGTAAAGAAAAATAAATGTCATTAATAAAGATAATGGCAACATATGTGTAAAGTTTGAAATTCTATTTATTGAAAATCAATTTCGATTAGCATAAGAATTTATAAAATCTTTTCCGAAAGATAAGTAGAATACACGGTTGAAAAATAACCAAAATACATTGTTTTTACTTTATATAATCATTTCTATACATATCAAATTTTAGGTTTAAACTCTTTCAACCCACAAATACATGATTGACATAAATTTCTCAAATCATTCATATATTTCTACACGATTGGCATAAGTTTCTACTTTATTTTCATCATTTAAAATGCATTCTTTTGTTTTCAACTTTTCTCAAATCATTTCTATATTCGTAGTATAAATTTCTATCTTTCTCAAATCATTCCTAATATATATTTGTAATATTTGTAATATAAGTTTCAAAGTCAAAGGGTTACAACATTTCAAGAATTAAAGCTTGCATTTAAGTTTCAACATTGCCTAAAATAAAATACGTTTTGTCAACTTTCAAGAGTTATAATTATCAATTAATGTGACGATTTTAAAATTTTCTCAACTTAAAAGCATTTCAATTAGAAACGCATTTGAATTAGCATTTATTTCCATCTTTTCCTAAAATTAGAATTCAACATTTCTAATTAAATCTGGAAGTGTATTAATTCTCAACATTAGACATGTATTAATTCTCTAACATTTATTAAATTAGATGTTTTTAACTTTCAAGATTCAAGGTTTCAAGATTGAATGTTGAAAATTCAAGATATTGGCAAATTTCCTTTATAAGGAGTAGAGATAGAAGTATAGATAGATATAATTTAAGACATGACAAACTTAAGATGATTTGACTTTCTTTTCTCAAATTGAATTTATGATTTCTCTTACCAATATTAAGTGATTTGAATGCTAAACTTAATGATTTTGTAGAAACTTAGAGAACAAATTTGGCTCAGTTAATTATATGATAAACACAGCTTTTAAAGCACCATTTCTTATATAAATGCTAATCGACGGAAAACAATTGTTGTATTCAAATCAAAAGTATATTTATTTGATCCAGTTTGTTTACATAGCATTTTTATAAAACATGTTCATTTATCATTCTATTCTATAAGATGTAGCAACATCTTTTTCAGCTTCATCTTCATCATTTGAATGAGAAGCATCATAATTTTCTACATCAATGGGATGTAGAGCAGGCTTGGGATGAGTCTACACAAATACAAATGCAAACACAATATTAGAAAAAGCACAATATTAGAACAAGCATAATATATTAGGACAAATAGTAAACAAAACATACCATTGCTTCTGTATAATTTTCTACATCAATAGGATGTAGAGCAGAATTGGGATGAGTTTACACAAATACAAATACAAGCACAATATTAGGACAAGCAGAGCTTGTAGAGGACACAAAGGATGAGAGTTCAGATTCGGATACTAAGGGAGAGGGTTCAGAGGAGGGGTCTTGGTTTAGAGGACTGGGGTCCTGGTTTAGAGGACAGGGGGTTTGGGTTTAAAGGATGAGGGTCCTGGTTCAGAGAATGAGGATGAGGAGGAGGCTGTACTTGAGGGTCAGTAGTAGGCAGTCCCGGTTGTGGATAAAGCCATGGATGAGCCTTTGGGTCTTGGTTATGGGGCGTTGAGATGTCGTAAGTTGGCATTAGGAGAGGGCTCGATGCCTAGTACATTTGAGATAGGACAGAGTTATAGGTCTATGTCAGAGCAACAGAGGATAAAGGAGACTCCTGCACCTAGGCCATGGGTTCGTGCTACATGGGTAGATCCTGTGGATGGCACAGTTTATACATACATTTTTATCGATGTACCACCAGTTTGTGTACCTGTTGAGACACCACCCTCACCCGAGTGGTCATCAGGTTCTTTACCAGTTTCACCATCATCCCCAGCAGTTCCTACCTTTGTAACTTCACAGTGACTACCCCAACAGCTACTATAGCAGTAGACGATGAGTACTTAGAGGTAGGAACGCAACTTGAGCTTCACGAGAGCATACTCCATGATCATACACAGTGTTTAGGCGCAATAACACCTGCATTGTTTGAGGGTTATGATAGGGATCTTAGAGAGTTGTATACCAGGTCGAGGGCGGTTAGGGGTGAGATCTTTTCTCAGCGCTATAGGATTAGGAGTGATGTGATGTCGTTGTATGGTATATTTAAGATGATTCAAGTTTTAAATTTATATTTTGCCAACTAAACAAAAAACAACACTTTAATGGGTAGTGTACCTGATCGGTAGTAGTTTCGTGGTAAGTATGGTGTCGAACACTTGAAGCGAGGTTAAATCTATCAATTTAATTAATATATTGGTTATCTAATCTATGCTAATTCTATTCTATTCTAAACCTATGTTAAACCTATGTCAGTCTAAATCCTAATTTTAACGAGAAAATAAGGTTTTTAGCCTGAGAGACTGGCACGGTTTGGTTGGTATCTATAATCAATTCAAGACACTTTAACCCACACAAGCTAATTAACAAAAGATAAAAGAGCGGTCGAACCTTATATAAGAAAACTGTATTAACCATTATTAATCCGATTAGAACGTTGGTTTGTTTATTTAGTGCATTTGATTTCTTCTCTCGACGGTGGCTTATCATTTTAAATACTTAGGCGTTTAGATCATCTTAAGACCTAGACACTATAATTAATGTACAATTAAGCATCCGCATAAAGTATCCAGATTTGCTGATTATAATCTATCTTAGAGATTAAAGCAATGGTGATCTTGTTAAACCCTAGCTCGTAGAGACTTTACCCACTTACCGCTTAATGGCAATTTATACACTAGTAGTCCACTTGTCCAACTATCCAATAGAATCAAAACGTTATTTGTTGAATTATCTTGGTCACCTACTAGTCAACACGATCAATAAACCATTGGCAATATCAATTAACTAGTTAAGCCCGAAACGTATCCTAGACACAGACTTAGAAAGATAATATTTTTTTATTTATTATTCTGCTGTATAAATTACTTATGGAGAGCTTATCAGAATATTGATCTACTTGTCGTGTTCACTAGATCCAGTTTTGAATGAGGTTGCATTCAAAAACGCGTGGTTAAACAAGTATAAAATTGATAAACATAAATAAGCATTCCAACGATAATTAAGAAAGAAACTCGGATAAACATTACAAAATTCAGATCGTCACATAATAATGGCTATACAACAAAAAAAGGTATTAGCCTTCAAACGTCATAATAAATACAAGAGCAATTATTTAGCCAAGGTAAACTAACCGAGTTAACAAATGATACCAAAAACTGAATGATTACTAAAGTATACGTAATTACACGTTGTCTCCTATGGAATTGAATACGTTGCTCGACCTCTTTTGCTCTTTTTCTCTTCTGAAAATCGACTTTCATGGTTTAGGTATCAAGAATATGATTTAGCACACTTAAAACTTATTTTTGAGTTTTCTATTTATAAGGTCTAGAAGTCGGTTGGATACGGCGTATCCATGTGTTAGATATGGCGTATTGGGGATTTCTTAGAGTAGGGACCACACTTGATATCTTCCAGAATATTATATTGATTCCATATCTTGAATACGGCATATTGAGTCCTTTGGATACGGCGTATTAATCTTTATTCCTTTGTGGTCTTTGTTGAGTGCAGGCACGAATACGCTGTATCTTCCTTGATGGATACGGCGTATTGGTCTTCAGAATAGTAATCTTTGAAATATCTTCATTTAAGTTCCAGAATGCGCGCCTTTTGCTAACTTTCACCAATTACACCATAAATACTGCAATTCTCAAATATAAACGATTAAGTAACAATTGTTTGTAATAACTATACAAACTGGGTTAATAACATGGGATAAATAATGCTATAAAATAGATGTTATTTGATGTCATCAAATATCTCCCCACTTGAATCCTACTTGTCCTTAAGTAGACTTTAGAAGTTTATAAAAATGTATCCCTAAGGATATTTTCCGTTAAAGCACTTATTTGATCTATTACAAGTACACAACTAAACACCTCACGAAATAGGAAGAAGAAAACACTCAAATCACTCACTAATCTATGTGGTAACATGTAACTAATTCGCTCAATTGCTCGGTTATGACGAGTATTCTATCATAAGCTTGGCAAGGATACACATCTCCATCGCTAAATCTAAGGAGTAACAAGTTTATAAAGGTAAATATAGGTTTTTGTATGGAAAGGCGCACGGTTGGATCATTCTACAATCTTTCACCAGAAGTACCATTCTAACGAGGCAGCTGAAGCACACATACACACCTGGAAAGCTGGGATAGACATGCGTGTTCAATCACATCCCCATTTGAATTTAACCAACGGTTAGGATAAGGAATGATATAGGGTAGGAACCTTCTAAATTTCACCAAAAGTCATAAACCAGCGAGGTACAAGACATGCATACATGGCCATAACGAGGGAATAGACATGCATGTTCGTATAAATCCTCATTTGCGTAAAACCATCGGCTAATCATTAGGTGAGAGGGAAGTAAATTGTTGTTAAATAAAAATCAAGAAACAAATAGATTAAGACTTAAGATACAAGTTGCTAGACACTTATTTCTTGACCGTTACCATGATAAAGACATAACTATTTACAACGTCTTGATCACTTGATCAAAAACAACAATCTAAGTTGGCATTCCCGTAACGGTCAACTTCCCAATCATCCCAAAACTTTACATACTCTACAAGGCAAGTGGCGATATCTTCCACTTTGTACAATACTCTACATCGTTGATTTTTAGACGTATCAACGAATAATCGATCCTTCGTATAATTCCTTCGGTAATTCCTATGCGAAACGATTATCTTCAAACTTTCTTCTCTTTTTGTATTTTTCTCATTTTTTCATTTTTTTTGCTAACTATACTTCAAATCTTGGTGTAGTTTCACCATCTTCACGATTATAATAATTTCAGATAATTTCTATCGTTTGTTACTCTGTCTTCGGGATTCAACCAATAATTGTGAATGTAGTAAATTCACATGTGCTTTGTAACTAATATATACATTTCCATTTGCATGCGCAATGTGTTTCCAACAGTACCAAAGATTAGAAAATGGACACAAGATAACGATTACAAACTTTACACTTTAAGCAACTAGCAACTGTAAATTGAACTTAATAATAGTTGGTGTAATTCCTAAAAGATTGGCTCTATGGGTTGTTCTAGTGGATCTTCACTTTAAAGATGAGAGTGGAAAAGCATTTAAATTGAATGTTAACTAACCGGTGTAGTTAGTTAATACCCCCCCCCAACCACTCAACCCAACCGCGCCCCAACATAGGGTGTAATCTTAAAATTGTACCAATTTACACGAACGTTATCCATCTAAATCCTTAGTACTTATCATTGCAGTGGTCTCGAGTGTATACCAAGCCAAGTTCTTAAAGTTCTACAACATCACGCACACTCTTTATTATGAATTTGTGGTAAACATTTTAGAAAAACGAAAGGTTAAATCCTCCAATTATTAACAAGGTTATTGTGTGCGCGGGTCTTGTATCAAGTAATTTCACAAAGTTATGCTTGAATTTTTTTTTAAAATTTGAGCATAATTAAAGCATTATAGTGGTGGGGAAAATTAGGACCAGGTAAACATTTTCTAATTCCATCTCCCACTTGAATTATACAAGTCCCGTTGTAATATATATAAAACATAAATACGGGTGAATTTAAAAGAATTAGAATGTTAAAACTTCCCTGATATTTGCTTGGTAGATTCTCCAAGTTGCTTTGAATGAGCAAGAAATGTGTTGAACAGCCGCTATGAAGTTTCAAAGACTCCAAACACTTCAAGATTTTAGAATTTAAATTCTCTACCATATTCGTCGATATTTATTTCTGAGGCCTTGTATAAAATATGGTTGGAAGAATAAGTGCATCCATCTGGTACCTACGGTTAATTTAAAACTAAACCTAAACAAATAATTACGGAGGTCAGAATGGTTGATACGGTGTATCAGTTTAGTGAATACGACCATTATCAAAATCTGAAATATGTTTTTAGAAGTGCAATAAAATAAAGACTGTTAACGTTCAGACAAATCAATATGCATATGGTAAAAGGAGCGGATACGCGTTTTGATGTTTGGAGGAAGAGAACTCGATACAACTTAAATAACAATCGGGTGTCTCTCCCGGAAGCACTTTGTTTACAGTGTACGTCTTTAAGTTAGACTTTTTCTTCAGCTGCTCATTATTTCCATTTCATGCACGCTAATGTACCCGCGTTTTTGAACCCATTCTTCCTTGTCTTCGCATTCGATATGTAATTGGGTCCGAAATCCTTTGTACGACCCCATAAGCTTTTGGTATGCATGCGTGATTCCTTATTCAAATCTCTCTAAATTATCTTCAGGTAATGGTTGGGATCTTGTTACATTTGTTTATTTGTTGTGGTTTTTTTAAACCTGGATTTTAACATAATGTGATCCTACCATTTGGTAAGTTACTTTCTTCATCACCAATTGTAAATGGGTAATTATTCTTCTCGAACCATTTGTTTTAATTCTAACTTCTCTTAAGAATGGTGCTTCGCCAACATTCTAATATATCATTCCTTCATCACGCTAAGATCCATGATATCCAGACTATAAAATCAGTCATAACAGGAATAGTTCAACCAAAAGATAGGCACATTCCCTAAAATTAAGGCTCTACGACATTATCCCCTTTGTACACCATCTTATTTTTTATTATTGAATTATGAAATTTTCTTGACATTCTTTGTTGCGTACAATAAAAAGGGGATGAAGTTGACGTGTGTAAATTCAAGTCATATCATGCATGAAAAACTATAGTTGTGGGCACAATCTATATGGGTCGTTTATCATCGTCATATACTAGGGTAATCATTATTTCAATATCAATTTTTCATTCCCTAGTTCTAACTTCCTCAATTACCTCACCGTACTAATGGTGAGCATTCAAATTATCTCTTGGATTTCTCGTAAGCTCGAATGGTTCATTTAGTCATTTAGTTCAATATGTAATCTTCTTGAAGATAAGGGTCTATGATCTATTAACAACCAAAGTATATCCTCATAAGCTCTCAGTTCTAATCGAGTTCCATTCTTTCTTCTTTAAATTGCATGTAGACCTCTTAATTATACTACTAGCAGGTTTAACACTTTTGTAAATAATATTTTCTTCCCCAACTCTTAAAGTAATCTTTCTTTTGTAAACATCAATCTTAGCACGAGCGGTAGACAAAAATGGTCTTCCGATGATTAAGGGCACTTTGATATCCTCATGCATATCAAGAATTATAAATTCTATTAGGAAAGTAAATTTACCAATTCCTATTAGTATGTATTCAGCTATTCCTTTTGGATATTTCACAGTCCTATCTGCCAATTCCACTAGCAACCTAGTATGAGCTAATTAACCTAATACTAAGTTAAGGTAGGTCGAGAGAGGCATTACACTAACGCTAGCTCCTAAGTCAACAAGAGCATTGTCAAAACAAACATCATTAATAAAGCAAGGTAAAGTGAAACTCTCTAGGTCTTTCTCCATTCAGGGTATGGTGTTATTGATATGTAAAGCTCTATAAGCTTCTATGAAATTTGGTCCATGATTCCCCTCTCCTTCTTCACAGTAATGATTATCCAAACGACTTGGAAAAGGAACCATCGTTTGTCTTGACTTGTACAATAGTGTACTGTTCTGTCCAGTGGATATGCCGTATTGGGATGATCCAATACGGCGTATCGAGTGTGAATCAGCTTCAATAGTGGTAGAAATCAACTTGAATTGATCTCTTGGGTTTGTTTCAGTTGAGCTTGGTAGGCTTCTAAATACTCTTTCCTGTAGTACCTTGCTTATTTGCCTGATTTGAATTTCTAAATTTTTAATTGATGCACCTTGGTTTCTTATGGTAGCATATGTCGTAGCTTGGATTTCTTTGATCAAATTGGAATTTTCTTCGTGACTCTTTGTTGATTCACTCATGAATTTGCTCATGGTATCTTCCATAGATTGCCTCCATTCTTGGTATGAAGGATTTGCGTTGTTCCTTTGATAGTACCCTAGAACTGTTGCTCTATATCCCCTCCTTGAAAAGGTCCACCAAATTAGGTGTAGTAAGCTTCTTCTAGGGTTTTCCCTTCTTCTTTTTATGGGCAATCTTTGGTGTAATTGGGGTTCTTTGCATTGTTCATATCCGACTTGAGCAGCATAAACTTTTTCATTCACCTTATTGATCTCCCTTCCTAGATTGTTCAATTGTGCTTTTATAGTAGCCAGTCCGTCAAAAGTCTTAGTACTTCTACCTCTAGATGTTCCATTATGCCATTTTTGAGAGTATTCATCCATTTCTTGGATGGCCTTTTTAGCATCTTCAGCAGTCTTAGTTGGAATGGCACCTCTTGAGTCAAGAATTTGTCGTGTCGGAATATCCAACCCATTGTAGACCAAAATTACATCCTGCATCTCAGTCAAATAGTGTTGAGGATACTTCATCAAGAGTTCTTTAAAGCGCTCCCATGCTTGAAAAAGGGTTTCATATGACTCTTGCTGAAAGTTGTTGATTTCCTCCATTTTCTTCACAGTTCGACTAGGTGGGCAATATTTGTTCAAAAACTTAGTTTTAGGATCTTCCCAAGTTTTGATCGAACCAGTTGATTCGTTTCTTAGCCAATGACTTGCGGCTCTAGTTAAGGATATAGGGAAGACTCGGAGCATTAGTTAATCCACAATGATGTTAGGAACATGGAATAAGTCAACTATTTCGAGAACTTTCTCAATGTGTTCATTTGCATCCTCATTATCCGAACCGCTAAATGTGTTTTCTCGAGCTCCTTAAGAAATTGTCCTTTCAGTTCAAATTGATCTTTGTTATCAATTTTAGGTATAGAAACTCCCGATCCATAGTCTGTTTGGGTCTTGCTCATGTATTTCTCTATTGTTTCCGCTTCTTCTTCCTCCGAGTATTCTTGGTCAGAAAGTAGATTGAAATCAGGTGATCTCAATTCGTCAAGACTTAGAGTTTTGAAGTGTCTCCTTGATGATCAAAATTCTCGGTCAGGTTCTTTATAAGGTTTAAATAGTTCACTCGTAGAACTCCTTGTCATGCAGTACCTGAAACAAGGGATAAACAATCAGCATGATTTATCCCGGAGAATGGAAATTTTTTTTTCACAAAAATCAAATATTTCAGCTTCTGTTCCAGACGATTGATACGTCGTATCCAATGGAAGTGGATACGCCGTATGATGTGTGCTAAAACACACATCATTTATAACCCGAAAAACACTATTAATTGGACTAAAAACATGAAATATGCTTAATATTATTGCAAATATGTTTGGTTTGGGTTTTTATGTCTTGCAGGTACTAAGGATTGAAAACAAAGCAAAAACGGGTATTTTCGGGTTCGTTTCGATCAAGAGTGCTTATTATTCAAGATCAAGACAAAGCTGGAAAAAAAATTCTCGAGCATGCCATTGGAAAGAGCATGGAATTTCGAGTCCGACGGTGCCTTCATCTATTATTGGGTCGGCCCAACTCCATTTATATGAGTCGGACCGACCCATACTTATATAAAACTCAAGTCTAAAATCAAGAAAAAAAATAAACTACTATATATTGGACGCAACAAAAGATATGGATAAGAAGACCCAGCCCAAGACTTATGATTCAGCCTAACACATTTCCAACTTTGATGTGGCCCAGGTATACAAATGCATCCAGGCCTTACACCTTGCTTCGGCCCAAGAAGAATGAAAGCCCACTTTTGGCTGGTTGGAATGAACGCAAAGATATAAAAGAAAAGAAGAGTAGCAGTGGATGGATCTGATCCTTTCATTTTGTTTTCTTTCTTTTTTTAGAGAGTAGATTTAGATAGCAATAGATTAACGGTAGGTAGAGTAGGAGTAGGTTTAGGCTCGATTCTCATTTCTTATGTTTTTTTTATATTTCGTATGTAGATTTTCTCTTTATCTTCTAGCAATCACTTTGCAATTATTATATGGATTGAGATCCTCTCATTTTCAAATCTCTAATGTTCTTCTCATGTTGACATGTTGTGAGAGGGAGCAATTTAATGGGTTGCATATTTTACTCAATTATGGCCCCACTATTTAATTTTCTTTTATTTGATTGGTTCAACATTACAAAACATGAGGGACAAACATTAGAGGATCTTAATCCTATTATATTGTTACTTAAGATTTGAGCTGTAAATTTTGCAATCTTAAAATTTTAAATTGATTTTGAACCTTGACTGAAATCAATATTTCTTTGTTGGTCACTATTTTTAATAGTCATTTTCTCAGTAGTCATTTATATCATGTTTCGTTGTCCTTCGGTTTCATGCGGAGCGAGTTAGTCATTTTTCTATAATGGATTTATCATAGTTTGGTTTGCGTAATAGTTTTACTTGTTAGTTTAATGATTAAGTTTTATAAAAGTTTTTATCATTTGCAAGTTGAGTCTAGAAATTTATTTACAGAAATTTTCATTCGTACTTCTTTGAACTTTAGTTTTACTTTTAAAGAAAAACACATTAGTAACCAGTGGTGATTAAAGAGGGGTTATGGAGCAATCAAAGGAGTTATGGGTAATTAGCTTGGATATGAGATTTTTGGTATTGTTGACACTTATCGTATCATCTCGCTCGTTAACCCTAAATCGGTGACTTCTAATCCCTTTTCAATAATCTCTTTTTACTTATCTATTTTCATGTTAATTGCCATGTTTAGCTTAGCCATTTTTATTGTTGCTTTATTTATTGATTTTAGCGTAGTTATGATAATTTGCGAGTAGTTTAATCATATGCTTGTTAAGTAAGTTGGTGGATAGTGAATTAAGTGTGGAATTTAATAAGTGACTAGTGATTAATAATTTGCAAAAGTTATTTAGTTTAATGTTTTATTTAGTCGAACGGGCAAAAGCCGTAAGATTAAGTAGGCATTAAACTAGTAATTAATATCTCGATAAAAAAGTTGTTTTCAATATTAAGCCAACGTTTTGAGGAAACGATTATTTAGTCGGATATTAATTCGTCATTAAGATCTAAAACTTCACACTTAATAAACTATTCGCCTTTTACTTGACAAGCATATTTTTCTTTATATATTCTTCATCTTATTAGCTTGCTAGTTAACTAGTATAATCTAGTTTATCGCTATCTTTAGTTTTAATTCAAAACCAAAAATCCAAAAGATAATCAAGCATCAAACGACAATCATTAACGTAAATCTCAATTTAATTCTCGTTGGGATACGACTCCGGAAGATTTAACTATTACTTTTCCTAAAAGTGATTCTTATTTCTATCGGGATACTTAATATTATATATATATACGGCTAGTACGTATATATACGATATCACCGTATTAATCTGTTGGGATGAATACGCTGTATTGGACAAAGAACTGGATACGCCGTATCCGATGGAAGTGGATTTTAACTGTCGACCAGTATAGTGTATTTAACAAAAACAATTAAATATATAAACAATTAAACACATGAATATATACAAGCAAACAATTAAATACAGATATACAAATATTACAGAATATACAAGAATATACACTAATCTAAATTACACTAATCCTAAGGGATAGATCTAATCTAATGTTAAAAACCAAAATATCAAATAAAAATCAAGATTAATTTTCACTCCCCGGCAACGGCGCCAAAAACTTGATGTGCTGTCGTGTAGGGTCAATTTATTGATTACCAAGTTTTAAATTTATATTTTGCCGACTAAACCAAAAACAACACTTTAACGGGCAGTGTACCCGATCGGTAGTAGTTTCGTGGTAAGTAGGGTGTCGAACACTTGAAGCGAGGTTAAATATATCAATTTAATTAATATCTTGGTTATCTAATCTATGTTAATTCTATTCTATTCTAAACCTATGTTAAACCTATGTCAGTCTAAATCCTAATTCTAACGGGGAAATGGGGGTTTTCAGCTTGAGAGACTGGCACGGTTTGGTTAGTGTCTATAATCAATTCAGTGTCTTATATCAATTTAAGGTACTTTAAACCCACGCAAGCTAATTAACATAAAGATGAAAACGGAGCGAATTTCGAATCCTTATTAAGAAAATTGTATTAACCATTATTATTCCGATTTTAGAACGTTGGGTTTGTTTAGTTAGTGCCAATGATTTCTTCTCTCGAGGTGGCATTTCATTGTAAGACTTAGGAGTTAAATCATCCTAAGACTAGACCAATAATTATGTCACAATTATATGCCATCGCATAAAGCATCCTTCTTTGTCTGTTTATAATATATCTTAGGGAATAAAGCAATGGTTGAATCTTGTTAAACCCTAGCTTCATAAAGGACTTTACCTACTTACCGTTAAATGGCAATTTATACACCTAGTAGTCCACTTGTCCAAACTATCCAATGGAATCAGAATGTTACTTGGAATTATTCTAGGTCACCTGCTAGTCAACACAATCATAAACCATTGGCAATATTCAAATTAATCGTTAAGCCCAAAGAGTATCCTAGTACATTGACTTAGAGGACTATATTTGTGTAACTATTATTCTCGATTTGTATAAATTAATTTATGAAGTGCTTTCCCGGGACTTAGATCTTGGTCAACTTGGGTCAGTGTCACTAGATCCAGGTTTATCTAGTATTATAAAGAGATTTTCTCTTATGTAGAAGAACATACTTGTCTTCTACAAAGATTGAGGTTATGTTTTGTGACCTAATTGCTGTTTTAAATAGAGTGCCTCATTAAGACTCAGTATCAAAGGCTCTTAATATTCAGATAGAAAAACTTAAGAAAGAAAAAGGTAGCAATCATATTAAAATGACAATTTGAAATACTCAAGAGCTAGTTAAAATTGATAGGGAGTTAAATTTCTGATAACAATAGAAAAGGTGTGGGGTATAATGTTGTTCCACCTCCACCTACAGGCTTATTTGCACCCCCAACTATTGATTTGTCCAACTCTGGTCTTAAGGAGTTTCAACAGCCTGAATTTGAAGGCTATGGATTTAAGGCAAATAAGGGTGTCTGTGAAAATTCCTCTAATGAAGTTAAGAAATCTCCTGATGCCCCAATAATTGAAGATTGGGTGTCTGATTGTGATGAGGATGAGTCTGAAGTAAGGATATTAAAATCTGATAATGTTCAACAAAAACCTAAGCAAGCTAATCAACCTAGGAAAGTTAGTGAAAATCCTAGGAATAACAGAACAAACTGGAATGAAAAGAAAACTCAGAAATTAGGAGTTGGGTTTCAGTTTACAAAGAAAGCTTGTTTTGTGTGTGGGAGTTTTAACCATCTAATTAAAGACTGTGATTTTCATGATAAAAAGATGGTACAAAAACCTGTGATGAACAATGTGAAAAAGGGAACTGGTCAAAGGGAAGTTAGACCAGTTTGGAATAATGCTATGAGGATTAATCATCAAAATTTCTCTAATTCTAGAAGAAATTTTGTTCCAACAGCAGTTTTAACCAAGTCTGGAATAGTACCAGTCAGTGCTGCCAGGCCCATTAATACTGCTGCACCTAAATCCTTTGTGAATGTTGCAAAAACTAGACCAAATGCTTTTCAGAAGTCACATTCACCATCTAGGAGACCTTTTTACCAACAAACAACACTTAAAAATAGAAATTTAAGAGACAAAGTAAATACTGCTAAGGTAAATTCTGTTAATACTGCTAAGGGAAACAAAGTGACAAGTGTTGTTGGGGAACAAGGGATTAATGCTGTTAAGTCCTCCGCATGCTGGGTTTGGAGACCTAAAATTAAGGTTTTAGATCATATCTCTAAAAATAGTGGATCATATAGTTGTAAGCAATTTGACTATGTTGATCCAACAGGCAGACTCAAGTCAGTAATGAATTGGATCCCTAAGAGAAACTAATTCTCTTATGAGCAGTATGCAAGATGTTTTAGATTGTGTTTCTTTGTGCTTAACATTTTGCAGGTTTAGAGCTTAAAGGTTATTTGATTAATAATGGATATGCTGATTTGGTGAAAATGTTGTATGGTTGGAGTTGAGGGGAGGATATTGATGATATCATGAATGTCCTTTCAGTGTTGGTTGTACACCACACAACAAATGGTCATCAATTCACCATGTCTAATAGACAAGAAAGAATTGGCTATTCCAGGGCAAACAACAACTGGTAAAGAATTCTCAAATCCGTTGATGGCTGATAGTTTGCCAAAAACTATACTTTCAACTAAGATGGTGGGATGACTTGAGGTTAAATTTGGGAAGAAATGGGTCAAATGTAGTATTTTGGTTTGGTTAACAGTTTTTGACTTCTATTCATGGGTTATGCATAAATATGGATCCTCATGAATTCTCACATGTCTATCTAGTTGTTTCTAGTGTGTTTGTGATGAATAGAGGCATGTTGTTGCATGATTATTAGAGAAAAAGTTAATACTGCTAGGTAAATTCTTAATACTGATAGGCACAAATATTAGTACTGCTAGACAAAAGTTAATACTGCTAGGCCAGTATTAGTACTACTAGGTTACCGTTTACACTGTTTGGTCAATAACAGATTTTTAGCTCTTTAAATATTACCGTTGAGGTTTTTACGCAACTGACTGAGTATATAAGGTTCTTAATTTTGATAATTGTAATCTTTACCTTATTTTCACGATTTCTTTTAAAGCTAAAGATACAATTTATTCGCTTATCCGCTTTCAAAACCTTATATACTCTCTATAAAATCTCAATTGCTTTTACCAAACACTAATTCATTCTAAATCGATCTTAACCCAACACTCACATCAGTATTTTGTTCATAACTTATATACACATGGCTAATATGGACTTCTGCGACAAGCATAATATGGTGGCTTTTCTTCAAAAGCCAACTGGAAGTGAGGAATTCCATCAGATAGTAGACTTTCTTGCTGGTAGTCATATCAGGTATGCTTTAACTACCAATCCTACTATCTATGTTTCTTTTATTGAACAGTTTTGGCAGACTGCTACTGTCGAAACAGTCAATGATGGAGAACAACAGATAACTGTCACAGTTGATGGGCAAACAATTGCTATTACTGAAGCATCTGTTAGGAGACATCTCCAATTAGCAGATGCAGATGGTATTAGTTCTTTGCCCAATACTGAAATTTTTGAACAACTCACTCTAATGGGGTATGTTTCTAATGATGACAAACTTACTTTTCAAAAAGGTAAATTTTCACCCCAATGGAGATTTTTGATCCATACCATCTTACATTGTTTAAGTCCTAAGAAAACTTCATGGGAACAATTTTCTAGTAATATTGCAACTGCAATCATTTGTTTAGCTACAAACAGGACTTTTAAGTTTTCAAAATTAATTTTTGATGGTATGGTGAAAAATGTGGATAGTAAAACAAAATTTTTGATGTATCCACGCTTTATACAAATGCTTTTGAATAAAAAGAAAAGGCTTCTTAAACAACATAAGAAAACATATGTTGCTCCTTCTTTAACACAAAAACTTTTTAGCAACATGAAAAGAGGTTTTTCAGGGGAACACATACCTCTATTTGATTCAATGCTGATTCATGACCAACCTGGTCAGGGTGAAGGACCAACACTCACTGTTGAGTCCCAACACACACCCATTGCTTCTCCAACTACCTCACAACCCACTACATCTCAACCAATGTCATCACAAGAACAACCTTCTCAAGTACCTACAACTGAACCTATCATTACTACTTCATCCCCACCTTTATATGAAACAACAATTCCACACACAACATCTTCCATGCCCCATGATTCACCTCTCTCAGGAGGTGACACACCTGGAAGTGATGAGGGCAGCAAGAAACTTAATGAATTGACGGAATTGTATACCAAATTATCTGACAAAGTCACCAGCTTGGAGGATGATCTCAAACATACTAAGAAGGTTTATGATAAGGCTCTTACAAAGTTGGTAAAGAAGGTCAAACATTTGGAATCCAAGCTAAAATCTACCTCAGTAAGAAGAAAGGTAAGGATGGTAATTTCTGATGATGAGGATGATCTAGTTTTAGAGGATCCTTCCAAACAGGGGAGGATGACAGAGAAAAAAATATATAAAGATATAGATGTAGAGACAGAATATGAAGAAGTTAAGTATGAATTGGATCAGACTGATACATTGCAGCAGAATACTCCTACAAAGGTTTCACAAGGTGAAGAACAAAGTCAAGAGAGTTTTGAAGTTCAATTAGATGTTCTCAGTGCAGCTAAGATCCTTGTAGATGCATTCAGAGAAAGAGCAAAGACCTATAAAAGTTACACTAGAAGAAGAAGAAGTACTATAAGTTCAAGAGATAGTACTGCTGGAGGTATTTTTAGTACTGCTGAGGAAATTCTAAGTACTAATGAAAGGATAGCTCAAAATCTAAATGAGGAAGAAATGGCAAAAGCTGCAGCAAGAGAAGAACAGGAAATGATTGATTTTGAAAAAGCCTTAGAGTTACAAAAACAGTTAGATGAAAGGGAAGAAACTGATAATATTGACTGGAGTATTGTGGCTGAACAAGTTCAAGAGAGACAATCAGATACTATAAAAAGATATCAAACACTCAAGAAGAAACCAGTCTCAGTAGCTTAAGCAAGGAAGAATATGATGATTTACTTGAAGAATATGGTTGGATACAAGATGGGTTACTTCAAAGGAATAAGCTATGATGAGATCAGACCCATATTTGAAGAAGAGTATAATAAGATACAAACTTTGTTTAAGAAGGATACTGAAGTTGAAAAGACAAAGACAAAGAGAGTTGCAGAAGAGACACTACTTCAAGAGAGTTTAAAAAAGTTAAGGACAACTGAAGCTTCAAGTTCAGAACCTATTCAAGAACAACCAACTGAAGAACCAAAAGAATTATCTGAAGAAGAACTTAAGAAGACGTTGGAGATAGTTCCAGTAGAAGAAATCAACGCATAAGCTTTACAAGTTAAGTATCCTATCATTGATTAGGAAATTCATACCGAAGGATCAAGAAATTATTGGAAGATTATCAGGGTTAGAAACATCACAGAGGCATATCAAGTTTTTGAAGATATGCTCAAAGGATTTGACAGAGAAGACCTTGTTACATTATGAAGCTTAGTTAAAGAAAGATTTAGATCAGCAGAACCTACTGAAGATATGGAAAGAGCTTTATGGGTTGAACTGAAAAGACTGTTTGAACCAGATAAAGATGATTTGCTATGGAAACTACACAAATATATGCACGATCCTTTAACATGGAGACTGTATGATACATGTGGAGTACATCATGTATCTTCAACAAGAGGACATGACATCTATATGTTAACAGAAAAGGATTATCCATTGTCTACTGCAGTTATGGGTTTGATGCTAAGCAGAAGACTGCAAGTAGAAGAAGATAGTCAGATGGCAAGAGACCTAGTTATGAAGATCTTTATAAAAGCTAACAAGTCAAGAAGCTGAAGTGTTTGGAAGAATCCTCTTAGAGCCAAAAAGCTATAATTCAAGAAACTTGATGATTTGGAGATAAATCACAAGTTTAGGGGAGGATTGTTGGGAATTAAGAGCTTCTACAAGGATATACTGCTAAATGGAGTTTAGAACATAGCTATTTGAAATTTGTGCTGCTACTAGAAGATTAAAAAATAGTAAACTAAGTCATTATTACTAGCTAGTTGTAATATTAGTACAGTTAGTTATAGTTATTACTTGCCAGTACAAATGATAGATCATTAGTAATCTATTAGTTTATTTAGTACTTGTTAGTATAAGAAGTTACATATTGCTTATGTATAGGCATGAGATATTAGGATAGATATGCATATCACTAACGCGTTTTTTGTAAGCCCATTAGGTTTTTCCTTAGTGTATAAAAGGAACCCTGCGCATAGTTTAGAGTAATAAATTCATAAAGAAAATTCATAGCTATTTTAGCCAAACATATAGTTGTTTTGTAATCATTTAATAAATTGTGATTGAGGAGAAAGATCTTGGTTTCTATTGTACATTTTTAATTATTCTTCTAAGTGTATAAAGAGTAGATTCCCGCAAATCTTTAAATAATTCCTATTAAGTATTCTATCAATAGTTTTTAGATCTATCTAAGACAACTAAAGCTTTAACAAGCTAATCAAAGATCTGCTCAAACGGGATCAACAGATAACATGATAACAAAGAAGAAAAACTATGATTATACAAGAGTTACGCTGAGATTGTGTTTATAATCAAAACTCTTTCCTATTCATACAAGGGTTTTTCTAACTTGTATCTTAGAGGCGCAAGATAAAAATCCAGGGACCCACAAAAAAGTATAGAAGAGTACATAGGGACCCACAAATTTTGTAGGTCCCTATGTACTTTTCTATACCTTTCTGTGGGTCTCTATGTACTTTTTTGTACTTTTTTACTTCTTATATTGTGCCTCTAGGGCACAAGTTAGAAAAACCCTTCATACAAAGTTATTATAGAATTTATAGAGGTAAATTTATGTGGGCCTGTTCGGCTTGGTAAATGGGTCTTAATCTTCAAGATTACTGGTTTAACTTGATTCTTTCGGAGGTTGCTCCTTCGTATCCTAGCTGAAATTAAAAAAGAACATTGTTAGCTCGCCCCGGGATTTTAGTCCGGGACCAACTCCGGCGTGAGAGTAAGTACAAGTATTGTGAGATAACTGTGAATAGAAATGTAAGTAAAGAAGTATGGTTCAGAGTGTGTGTGTTGTTCCATCCCAATGGAATGAGCTCACCTCTTATACTTACGCGGTCGCACCAACGACACTAAATATGTTTTTCGTCTCGGGTCAAACGAGACCGTCGCTGGGTTAATGGGTACTTCCCCTTTGTTCGCTACCCTACTTGTCGTTTATGTGTTAGCCTAAGGACAGTGGTCCAGACTAGTATATCACTCAACCAGATTGTCCTTAGGTTATGCTCATCCGGCACGCACTAGTGACTACGAACCTGATGTATCCTTCGATACACCAACTTCTCTGCCGTGTTAGTTCAGCAAAGGCGGTTAGTCATATTTCTCCTTTGGAGGATCCGAGGGAGACTATACCTTATCATATCCCCAAGTCTAGTGCTGGCAAGTCCACTTGCCATGGCTAGACTTCTCATTGTCTTTTGCCATTAATGCTCTGCGTTGTTGTTATTGTCTCTCTTTTCGATGTCTGATTATTTTCACTTTGCTATTGTGCTTGGCGATATGGCTTGCTCCTAGCCACGTGCTCTCTTGTGACGTGGTTGGCTTGTAGGGTGTGTATGTCACGCGCACACTGCAGGCCTGCGGCTACCCAATTGTCACGCCCTTTGGGTTTTTACTCTCTTATAAATAGTGCCACCTGTTTACATTTGTCTTTTACCATTGCCAAAGCAAAAAACATAATGTAGGAACCTGTAATATCACTTCACTTCACCATTGTAAGAATCAAAGATAAGAAAAAGAGAAGAACTTTAGAGAGAGAAGTTAGAGAGAAAAATGGAAGGATGTAATATTAGCTTAAGAGAAAATAAACAACCAATCCACTTTTCCTTGGTGGAAAATAGTTTATATACCCATACACCATGCTTAGGACATGTAGGGCCTTTTTGACATGGATCGGGCTCGGGTTTTGTTAGACTTTAAGTCCGTTACACATACGATACATAATTAACTAGCGAGCCCGGTATTCTAATCTAGCCTATTACAACATTACATAAATGAATGACCGAGACCTAATATTCATAATGAACAAACTTTCTTGTTCGGCTCTTTTAGGCTAACAATCTCCCCCGAAGTGAGTTCATTGTGACATTCCTTTATGAGGTCAATGAGATTGCTTTTGTCGTTAAGCTCATGTGGTCTTGATCTCTGTCTTTATTATAGGCTTGTTCTTTCATGCTGTGTGATCTTTGATCTTGAGCCTTTGTCATTGTCTTTTGAAGAAACATGTAATCTAATGATCTACCAAGAACAAGAGAGAGAGATGTGGGTTGTGATGTTTAGTATATGGAATGGATGAAGTGTTATTACTATGTGGAAAATGGAAAAAATGAAAACAACCAACC
>BQNB010009238.1:41362-53563 GCA_026074375.1 Tanacetum coccineum | reverse complement strand
GAAAATAAACGGTTTTAAAGTGTGTCTGTGCGCTGTGCGCATGAATGCAAAACTAATAAGATAATATAAGCATATCAGAATTCAGTGTGTGTGTATGTGTGCTTGCCAATAATAACAGCAATTCCGCCTGTATATGTTTGTGAAACAGATAATAATTGGATTTCAGTATTCAAAGTTTAGTCCATTATAGTCCACATAGGCTTCAATCTAGTATTAGTCACATTTTAAGTCTTTTCTCCTAATAAAGTAACAGATGACCTTTAGATTATTTGACAGTCTCATGCTAACAAATGAATCTTAACGTACAAATCAAATTACATAATCATTATGGTTCAAAGTTTAAAAAAACTCAGCACTTATGTTTAAAGGCTCGAAGTTTAAGTACTACTTATTCCATACTAAGCTATCGTGAATAAGAAAGCATATCAGGCGACAATATGAAAATATACATGAATCATCATGGCCCCCTAGTTTTTTGAAGTGAATACTTGGCTTTATTTCCCTAGGTTACTAAAACATTATAGTGTCTTCTACTATGCTCTTAAATGTATGGTTAATTTAAGTTACTTAGTCCCATGCTTATTGGTAAATAATAGGCTGAGGTATGTTGCAATCTGTTCATGAGGTTTGTAAACACAAAATCCCTTTTAACCATGTGTACAAACTTTTGATTCTCATGAATAGTTTATAGAAACAATACTAATGTACCTATTTCTTCACCCAAGTAAAGATTTCTCATAAAGAAAGTAACGACAATAGACATTAAAAACTCAGTTCACTTAAATCTGATAGATCCTCTTGGTTGGAGGACCTCCTATACGGATGATATGCATTCCAATTGACTGGGCCTAATTAGAGTTATTTTGTTCAGAATCAAAGTTTTGTTCCTAAACCTTATCTGTAAGTTTAAATTAATTATTATAATATTTTTTGTATTTATAAAAAAGGCATACTGACCTGAGTTTCCTCCATATCAAGTGCAACCTTTCTCATCTTCTTTAGTAAAGAAATGATGATGAGTAATAAGGTGCAGATACATTAACAACTTGCAAAGTTGTTCCATATGTCTTGTAGCAAATGATTTTCCGAGTCAATAGCCATTCGGACCTATAATATTATTACATAATTTCCATGTTACCCAATCCTGTTAAGTAAGATAATATGCTACATGTTCTTGCCCGGTCATATAGATATATGAATTTCAACAAAGATGATTGAAAAACAACATGTTCAACAAACAAACACCCCCTTAAAGTCCTTTTTTCAACACAAAAATTTTAGCAAACAAACAGCAACTTTTCTGCATAAAATCACAAACCAATTGTATAAAATAACCGACGAAAAGAGGTTTTTACCGCATAAAATTTAGCAACCAAATGCTAAGTTTCTTCAATTAAAGTTTAGTACCAAACAACCTTCAGATGTACTTTTCTGCACAAACTAAGCATGAAAAACATGTATAATATAGCTTTTAAAGTTCTACACAAAAATTTCAGCAAAGAAGAGCCTCTTAATAAATATGTCTGAGAAAACAAACAACTTTCAAAATGTCACTTTTCAGCACAAAAAATCAGCGACCAAACAACCCCTTAAAGCCATTTTTCAGCACAAAAAATTCAACAAACAAACAGCCTTTAAAGTCTTTTTTCAGCACAAAAAATTCAACAAACAAACCGCAACTTTTCTGCATAAAATAACCAATGAAAAGAGGTTTTTTCTGCATAAAAATCAGCAACAAAAATAGGTTTTTCTGCATAAAAATCAGCAACTAAAAAAGTTTTTTTCTACATAAAAATGCAGAACCCGGCTATAAAAATATTTTTTATCACCTAACGTTAACTAACTAAAACATAACAAAAATCAAGAACATATTGCATAAATGGTCGGTGTGGTTCAGTACATATTACGGAGTTGGTCTCTCATACTAATCGGGTGCCATTTTGTCATCAACAACCCAGGGGTGGCCTATTAAAGAAGTAGCCATTGTTTAGACGAAGCTGCTTACAAACAGCTTCGTCGGCAATGCTTACCTTTACTTATGGTGAACTTGCTATGAATTTGATTAACCACGCCCAGGCTGAACTAAGCATATCTACTCCAACTATATGGAACAGGATCCATTGACAAACGATCTACGGTATTTTCTTTCGGGAACATAAGCACTCGCCTGACCATACAAAACACCATGTAAACAGAATACACAAAACCAATAAACACATCAGAGTAATCCCTAATGGATTATTCAAATAAATATTTTCAGGTGAGCCTGCCTCGATTCAAGCAGCACCAAAAAAAACAATTTTTACACAAACCTGTCTTGACCCGCCCATTGTGCTACCTTTATCAATAAGTAATATGCACGAAACAATCACTTACTTCTTGGAGGGACATCAATCTGAGTACCCAAAACTAACGGTTTAACTCTGGTGTTGTTAGGAAGAGGAGGCTTGTTGACCCTGAGCTGGAGAGACATCGATCTTCTAGGAACATGACTCTGGAACACAAAGGGCGATACTGCCTCCATGGAGGCATTACGACTCGTGGACTAAATTTGAATCAAGTCAAAATTTCAATATAAATTTACATAATGTAGGTAAAAGACGTGGAAAACAGTTGCTTCATGTATTGCCACCTTACCTCTGAAATAATTGATTCATCATAAAAGCTACTATTTTTATCTGTATTTCCTGTGTCAAGTAGCTGCAATAGAAATGGAAAACTACTATGAAAACAAAAGCTTGCGTGATTTATAACTGGTCAAAATGACCCAAAAGGTGAAACCGACAGAAAATCTCAACATTTAATCTCTTAGTTTTCCTTTATACAACACTAGAGTAAAGAAATGATATATGATGAATTTAATCTCTTAGTTTTCCTCCATATCAAGTGCAACCTTTCTCATCTTCTTTAGTAAAGAAATGATCATGAGTAATAAGGTGCAGATACATTAAAAACTTGCAAAGTAGTTCCATATGTCCTGTAGTAAATGAATTTCTGAGTCAATAGCCGTTCGGACCTATAATATTATTACATAATTTCCATGTTAGCCAATCCTGTTAAGTAAGATAATATGCTACATGTTCTTGCCCCATAATATAGATATATGATGAATTTCAACAAAGATGATAGAAAAACAATAGGTAAATAAACATACGGTTTGATTCATATTACAAAATGGTTACCTTTGATATTTCACAAAACATCTTTCATATCTAAATATGAACTCCACCATAAACCACCTAATTGAACAGAAAATCAAACTCACAAAAAACGCAGTCCACCAATAATATGAGTTTAGATCCAGAAAAATAAGAATTAAGATGAGAGGAAGAGCAGACGAATTACCTATGAAGGAGGCTTTGCCGGAGCCGAAGCCGTTGGTGGTGGATAGAAGAAATAGAAAGTCCAGAGATTGAGTTGTGCTATCTTTCACTTCAATTAGAGGACTGAATGGAGTAACAACCGAATTTATTGAAGGAAAATGAAAAGGAAGGACACATATGAAGAGGTGGAAGCTATTAAGGTACCCTTCCACACTCATTATAATACCCTTGCACATTTAATTAAACAACTGAAAATTTAGATATAGTAAGATAAGATAATGATGTTAACAATAGTATACATTATAGAAATTAGGTGATACTGAAATTCTCCAAATTTACATTAATTCCTCAATTTACACTACTTTTATGCGATTTTTAATGGATGGCAGAGAGAGAATTATGTTTTTATCTAATGAAACAAGTGTTGAACCAAAATTGCTTCTCTTTCTTTTAATAACTCAATTTTCTTACTGTTTTAAAAAGGTTTAAAGCCATCTAATAGTAAAAAACTTTCTCAAATATTTATTTATTAAATATCAACTCAATAAAATATCAAAATACTTATCAAACTATGTTTGTTTTAGGTAGATATCAACAAAAACCATTTTTTATCTTCAAAATTCACGCCAGCTAATAAATATACATGTAACGTCATAATTTTGTACCTTTGAAATCCACATCAGATTCTTTATATTATATATGTGTTTTTCTCAAATTAGATTGATATATGATAAGTGAATATTTAAAAAAGTTTCATATTATAAAATTGCTTAAACCTAATTAAAGAAACAACAAAGTCTTAGACACATAAGTTACATTGCGGTGAACAAGCTCTAAGTGGATCTTTGATCCACGCACACAAAAGTTGTTTTCTGGTGGAAGCTCTATGATCCAACCTCAAAACACTCGTTTATTTTTCTTTGTGATCCACAAGCCCAATATATTTATTAAAAGCGGAGGAAGAAAGTTTTGTTCGAAGAACATATTTTGATAATTTTTAAACATTACACTGCAAATTGGTTTTTAAGGGAGGAAGGGATTAAAAAAAGCTAGATATTTTTTTAAAATTTTTACATTATGTTAAAACCTTAATTGTAGGCTTCATAGATCGTTTTGCCCATCTAGGATATCATAACATTGATCACGCAGCGGAATAACAAATAAGAACAACAATGTTATGAACAAGGTTTTTATTCATAAACTAATAAACTATTCGACTTTAATCAGCCGACTATGAACTATTACATAAACTAATAAGCTAACTATTAGACTCTCATTGGAGAGATCTAACTATGATGGATTATCAATACTAGACGCCTACCCCTCTTTATATACTAGAGGGGTTAGGGTTTACAAGACAAGATAAGATCAAATAAAATTAGGAAACTATAATCAGCATAAATATTTTGACTAATCTTCATAGATATTGTTGATACTTTTCTTTTAGTCGGAGCGTCATTATACTACTATTTGACTATTACTCAACAACATTAATGTTTATTCCAGCTTTGTCTTGTAGGTCCTCCATCTTTATATGTCTTTGTTAATCTACTCAAAAGTTATAATTCCCAACAATTTCCACTAGTTGATATTGACAACAACAATATGCAACAAGCTTCCCCTAAAGCTAATATTGATTGATGAACTTCCCCCGAATCCATGCACTCTTCCCCTTTTTGTCATAAATCAATAGGAGGCGCATGTAGATGGTAAATAAACAATAAGCTTCCCCTTAAACATGTTTACCATCTCTTGAATCATGGACATTAGTAGGCTCCAGCAGCAAATTATCATTGAACGAAAAATGGAGTCATACCATTTGTTGAAGAAGTAGAATACCCAGCTTGTGTCTTTAGTCTTGCACCTATCCACGTGACATCGAAACTTTATACCAAGACCAATATTATAGTAGATTCGCAATCTCTTGACAAAAAGCACTCATCTTCTATCTGAGGACACTGAGCACATCAACGTTACTCCTTTAAAAGTGATAGCAAATGTATGTGGTAAGCATCTTAAGGTAGATCGTACACCTTTGCTAGATTCATAAGTCTTCGTCAACACCATTTAAGCACAAAACAAGTTTACTCATAATGTTGTAAGCCATTTGAGATATAATAAGTACACGCACCTGTGAAAAATCACCACATTGCTTCATATAAGTATAAACCTATCTTCTTCAAAAATATTCACCAAAAATGAGCCATAATCATCATCACTGTTTTCAAGATCCAAATGCGTCCATGTTTAGGTTCCACTTCATTCTTATACAATAAAACCTGAATCCTAGGGATATCAGAGCAAAACCCGCTCCTGATACCAATTGTTGAGAAAGTTTAGCCCATCTAGGATATGTTTTACGAAAAATAACATTACATACGCAGCGGGAATACAAATTAAGAAACAAACAATGTTATGAACAAGGTTTTATTTCATAAACTAATAAACTCTATTCGACTTTAATCAGCCGTGGTTCCGACTATGAAAACTATTACATAAAAAACTAATCAGATAAACTATTAGACTCCATTGGAGAGATCATAACTTTGATTGTGATTATCTATACTTAGGACGCTACCCCTCTTTATATACTAGAGGGGTTAGGGTTTACAAGACAAGATAAGATCAAATAAAATTAGGAAACTATAAATCAGCATTAAATACTATTTGACTAATCTTCAATCAGCATTAATGTTGATCTTTATCTTTTAGCTGAGCATTAAATACTATTTGACTAATCTTCAATCAACATTAATGTTATTCCAGCTTTGTCTTGTAGGTCCTCCATCTTTAATATGTTTTGTCATAATCAACTCAAAGTATAATTCCCAACAATTTACAATTTTTTCGCTAAAAGAGCACATGCCTATGAATATACTTAATGGAATATACGGAGTAATTTTCGTTTAATTAAAGATTACCAAACTAACAAAGACATAAGAAGTATTGTTACCATTTCAATAGAAAAAAAGTACAATTACTAAATGTGAAAGTTATCAATACGATGTATCTTTATTTTTACTACATATAAAAAGAAAGCGGTCAAACTTTACTCTCGCTCAAAAACTTAAAACTTGTTTTCTTGAACGTCAAAATATTAAAAAAACAAAACTAGCAAAGAGTTAGAAAAAACAAAGAAATTAGAAAAAAGGTGATTGAGTCAAACTCCAACCAATCCAATTGAGGTTATGATTCTTGCTCCTCGCTACAAGGAAAAGTAAAGCAAGCGAGGAAGCTTTTGGCGAGGACATGATGTCCTCGCCAAAGTTGCTAAAGGCAAAAAAAATCAAGTTCTAATCTATAACTTTGTAAAAAAAAAGTGAGAAAATTTGACCAAATTAAAACCTTTGGTGAGGAAATGTCAATGCCAAAAGGTTAACTTTGTTTGACTTTTTTTTACCTCTTCATTTATGAAATTCATTTGTCTCAAATTTTTCCCGCCAAACTTTCAGCTAGGACATGTTAACTAGTTAATATTCTTGCTTATCGATCCTTATGTCTTTGTGCTTTGTGCTGATTAGTGTTAACTACTTGATAGTAATTGATTATTAGGTCAAAAAGTTAAACCTCTTTGTACCACCTATACTTCTTTGTGGCTAGTTTTATTAAAGTTAACCTAGCGTAATTAAAACTAATAAGCTACAAGGTTTAAGTTAACAAATAAATGTACGACCTATACCTCTTTGTGGCTAGTTTTATTAAAGTTAACCTAGCGTAATTAAAATTAATAAGCTACAAGGTTTAAGTTAACAAATAAGACTGATAGTTCATTAAGTAGTTAAGTATTGATTGTTCATCACTAGCAAGTCATATAGATTAGTTGATGTTCGTAATGACTAAGATTTAACTAGATAATATCTAAGATCATGGTGTTAGATACTTCCTGCGGTGTGATCTAGTCTTAAATTTATAAGCTCTCGTCTACCTAAGATCTACACATGCACTAAAGGGCAGAATACCCGGTCGTGTGTAATGTAGGATTGGTAAATCCGAGGTCGTTCCTAAGAGCTAAGGGGCAGTCTTCAATGTGAGTTTACTATAGTAACGATTTTTAAGATTGTAGAAGTAATTAAAATGCAAAAAAAATGAATGACGAAAATGTAAATGGTTCTACTAATCAATGGGAGAAAGCGTGCCGACCTAGTTAATCCTTTAGTAATGTCATGATTCCTTTTCCTAGTGCAGTGTGTAATTATCATTTTATATAGTGGTTTAATATCATTAGGCCTGATTGGTAGTAGCAATCCAACCTATAATTCCTATGATCTCAGTCCCGTTGACCACGGTAACCAAGCATCTAGTTAACAGTCATTAAGTCCCCAACTATCCTATAGACTTATCTAATGTCAACTATCTCACTTATTGACATTTAAACCCCCATTAGGTGCCAACTAACAAATGTTTACCCACACTCCTTAAGTATTTATTCTAGTATAGGTGGTGATATGGTCAACCCCTATACAACCGAAATGGATGCAACCTCATCTCGATTAACCTAATAGACTAGCTTTCAAATGTTCACTCCTACTCACTAGCTACTAAGTACTGTACTAGCTCAACACTATCAAAATGCATGGATCAATCAATAAACACATAGGATATCCATATAAAATGATAATCAAACGAAGGAAATGGAATCAAAACATTAATATATTCATAACTAGGCTGATGACATCAAATAACGTCTATTTATAGCATCATTTATCCCATGTAATTAACCCATTTTGTATAATTATTGCAAAGAATTGTTACTTAATCGTTTATATTTAAGAATTGCAGTAATTATGGAGTACTTGGTGAATATTAGCAAAAGGCGCGCATTCTGGAGCTTAAATGAAGATATTTTGAAGATTTACTATTCTGACTACCAATACGCCGTATCCATCAAGGAAGATACGGCGTATCCATGCATGCACTCACCAAAGACCACAAAGGAAAGAAGATCAATACGCCGTATCCAGAAGAAGTCAATACGCCGTATTGAAGATATAGTATGTGAATATTCTGGAAGATATCAAGCGTGGTCCCTACTCCAAGAAACTACAATACGCCGTATCCAATCCCTTAGATACGCCGTATCGAAACGACTTCCAGACCCTATAAATACAAAACCTAAAAACGAGTTTTAAGTGTGCTAAATCATATTCTCGATACCTAAACCACAAAAGTCAATTTTTAGAGGAGAAAAATAGCAGAAGAGGTCTTGCAACGCATTCCAATCCATAGAAGACAACGTGTAGTTTCTTATACTTTTGTAATCGTTTAGTTTTTGGTATCATTCGTTAACTCGGTTAGTTTACCTTGGCTAAAACAATTACTCTTGTATTCATTAAGATGTTTGAAGGCTAATACCTTCGGGTATTAGCCATTATTATGAAGATCTGAATGTTTGATTTTGTTTATATCTCGATTTCTTAATTTATCGTTGCATGATTGTTTATGTTTATCAATTCATACTTGTTTACGTACTTTTGTATGCGATCTATAATTCAACTGGATCTAGTGATACGTACCAAGTAATCTAGATGCCGGGATAACTCTCCATATAGTGATTTATACATCTAGAATCATAGGATCAAAAATATTGTCCTTCTAAAATCGTGCTAAGGATACGCTTCTGGCTTAACTAGTTAACAGAAATTGCCTTTGGTTTATTGAACATGTTGACTAGTAGGTGAATCTAGATAATTCAACAAGTAATGTTCTGATTCCATGTAGTAGTAAAGACAAGATTTACTACTATGTATAAATTGGACATTAAGCAGTAAAGTTGGGTAAAAGTCTCTATGATCTGAGGTAACAGAATAACCATACTTTAATCCAAAGATAATATTATAATCAGGTAATAAGGATGCTTTATGCGGATGCTTTAATTGTGACAGAATTAATGTGTCTAGGTCTTAGGATGAAGTCCCGCCTAAGTCTAAGAATGATATGCCTCTTCGAGATAAGTAATCATTGCACTAAATAAACCAACCAACTTCTAATCGGATTAATAATGGCTAATATAGTTTTCTATCATAAGGCTCGACCGCTCTTTTATCTTCTGTTAATTTGCTTGCGTGGGTTAAAGTGTCTTGAATTGATTATAGTCACCAACCAAACCCGTACCGGTCTCTCTGGCTGAAACCCCCCTTTTACCTGTTAGAATTAGGATTAAAACTAACATAGGATTAGCATAGGTTTGACTAAGATTAGAATTAACTTAGATTAGATAACCAAAATATAAATAAATTGAGAGATTTAACCTCGCTTCAAGTGTTTATCGAACACCCTACTTACTTACCAAACGTAATCTACCATCGACTGGTACACTGCCCGTATAAAGTAATATTTTTGGATAAGTCCCCGGCAAAAATATAAATTTAAATACTTGAACAAACATAAATAAACACCACACGAATGACACAGGCAACCCAATTTTTTGTCCTGCCCGCTAGTCCGGGAAGTGGAAAATAAATCTTATCGATTTTTATTTTATAGTTTTGGTTTTTAAACATTAGATAGATCTAACCATAGGAGTAGAGGTTAATTAGATAAGTTATAATATTGTAATATATTTTAGTATAATTTGTTAGTTTAAAATATGTGTTTGCTTGTATATTTGTTTGTTTAATTTAATTGTTTTCCTAATACACTGTTCTGGTCGATAACTCGATACGGCGTATCCACTACCATCGGATACGGCGTATCCCACTACAAACGTATACGACGTATCCACATCTTTCCTGTAACAACGTATTCATTCAATCGATCATTAAGGCTATCCTCTTCCACTGATACGGCGTATCGAACAACTGTAAGCAGAATCAGAATTTTTTTAGTTTTTTATATTTGATTTTCGTGCTAAATTTTTTCTATCTTTCTTCAGAGCAAATCCTTCTAAATATTTGTTACCTTTGTTTACAAGAAGTACTTATTAGCTAGACGATTGAAAAAAGATATGGGAAAATCGAAGGTGAAAAATAGTCAAGTAATGAAAACATTTGTGTCTAATATGACAAAGTAGATTACCTAATCCGGATTGGGATTACAAGTATTACTGTTAACTGGGAAAAATTCTTATGAGCTAAAATGAAATTTTTTGGATGATCTGCACAACAATGCTTTTAGTGGAACAAACAGGAAAGACACAGTTGAGCATATTGAATACTACCTAAAAATTATTGACCCAATCAAATTACCCAATGTAGATCATGATAAACTGAGAGTTGTTGTTTTCCTAATCTCATTGGCTGGAGGCGCACGAAGATGGTTTGATAGAACCAAAGAATCAATCACTTGTTGGGTCGACTTAACTGCTAAATGTTTTAGGAAATACTACCCACATTCTAGCATCGAGGGAAATAACACTCCCGTTATAAAATGGGACCTAGCCAATCCAAGATTCGAAGGCTGGTTAGATACAAAGTTCATAAACTATAAAACAATAGATATATTCACCAAAGGAGCTTTGTGGGATTACTAGAAAATGGGTGGTGATGAAATTGAGGTATCTGACGATGAATCTTCTGATCTTGAAGAATACTGAAGTAATACGGAAAAAACCGCCGAAATTTTTAAGATCGAAACTGATGTTTTTGGCTATGAGACACCTTTTTGTTTGGCATTCAATGAATTTAATTACCTTCTCAAAGTAGATCTGGATTTACTTACAAAGGATATATTGGGGTTTAAAACCTATGAAGATTACAAAGATGATTGGATCTACGAATGAAATGAGAATGTACCTTGGGTATATGATAAGCCATAGCTTGATAATGGAATATGGAAGGAACCAGAACCAGTAAAACATAATTGCAAGCCTTTTAACTATAAAACTAGATGTTCGGAATGGCCAACTTATAGTTGGAGAGAGGATGGTTATGGTAATGGAGGAAATTTTCCCGGTGCTTACCATATTGGAAACTCGCTCCATTACCAAGACCTTGAATGGAATGAGGCTCTGGAAGATAGTGAACTAAAAGATGAAGCTTTAAGGAACAAAGTTATCATGGAAGGCTTGATCAGTGATGACGAATCATGCATTGATTGTTGGAAAAGATGGAAGAGCCATGAAATTTACTACCATAATTATGATGAAGAAGAATGTGAAAACAAAACTCATGAAGAAGGACACGAGTTATGTAGTATCAAAACTCGTAAGGTACCGGTTTGCCAAATAAAAAGATACAAGAAGATCAAATATTCGTTCAAAGATGAAGAAGAATATGTTGCTATAAAAGCAGACGAATACGACGATCTTACAATCACAAGTGAAGAGGCATGCCGAGCTTACCAGGAAATCTTTCGGATGATGGACGAAGGATGGATGGTTACGCGCACCGAGTGAGAAGCTTAAGAAAAGTCTAGCCTAAAGACTTCGCTGTAAACAAAAGTGCTTCCCGGGAGACAACCCAGATTGTTATTTGATTTTATCGAGTATGTCTTCCCAAACATCAATATGGCGTATCCGCTCCATACCATACGGCGTATTGATTGTCTGGACGTTATCAGTCTTTACTTTTTATGCACTTTAAAAACATTATTGTTAGATCTGGCAATACGGCGTATTCATGCACATGATATGGCGTATTCACTAAAACTGACCCGTATTTAGTTAGTTTAGTTTAGTTGAAATTAACCGTAGGTACCAAGATAAGAATACACATTATTTTCCTATGTCTTATACAGGACCTTAGAAGCAAAGAATATCGACGAATATTGGTGGAGAATTTACAAATCTGGAAGATCTTGAAGTGTTGGAGTCTTGAAACTTCGAGGCGGCTGTTCAACACACATTCTTGCTCAATTAAACTCAACATGGAGAATCTACCAAGCAAATATCAGGGGAGTTTCTCATTCTAATTCTTTTTAATTCCCGTATTTAATGTTTTAT
>BQNB010009238.1:0-40578 GCA_026074375.1 Tanacetum coccineum | reverse complement strand
GAGGTGATTTTGCAACTTAGAGGCCAAGTATTTTAGCAAGGAGGTGATGGAGGTGGTTGCTAGGCTGCTTGGTGATGTCGTGGTGAGGTCATGGAGGTTCTAGGATGGGTGCTTGGGTTTAAAATGGGTCAAAATAGAAGCAAATGGTTCACGGGTTGGTTTATGGCTCATTTTAGGGTTTAAGGTTTTAATTTTGAGTTAGGGTTAGGGCTTAGGATAGCGATTAAGATTTAGGATTATGGTTTAGTGTTTAGGATTAAGGTTTAAGGTTTAGTATTAGGTTTTAGGGTTTAGTTTTAAGGTTAAAGTGAAATTAGGGTTTTAGGGTTTTGTTTAGGGTTTAGGGTTTTAGATTAGGTTTTAGAATGATTTAGGGATTAGGTTTAGGGTTTAAAATTCATGCATTAAGTGCTTGTACCTTGTGTTAAAGTGATGGTAAATTTTAAACATGATTTAGGAGCTTAAATGACCTAATTAGGTTTTTAGGCATTGTTGACTTGTACATTGAGCTTAAGTGAGTTATACATTGACTTGGAGGGAAAATATGATTCAAATATTGTGCATTGTACACTTGTACACATGCTTTGAAGGCTTGCACATTCATTTTATATGTATACATTACATCTAATTAGGGTTTTGATATAAACATTGACGTTTAATGCTTGTTTTGATATAACGTTTTGAAAAGTACGTTAAATGGATAATGTACTTGGTAAAAATGATATTAAGATATTGACTTGAAATATTAGGATGTTTACATGATATAAACATTGATAAAGATGGCATTGGTAGAGGTTGCGTAAGCTCGTTTACTTTAGAGATGTAAGTTACTTTGCATAATGAGATAAAGCAAAATTCTCCCTATAAAAGGTAGTATATATATAATAGATGGATATTACAGTGTATCTAATTTAATAGATAGATAATTACATTGATGAAAATTGCGTGTTGTTATAGTCTCCCTCCCTTAAAATAAATTTCGTCCCGAGATTTAGTTGGATGCCGGAGTGGTGATTGAAAACAGATGTGGGTACTTGGCACAAATTTGATCTTCGCGTTCCCATGTAAATTCTGGTCCTCTTTTAGAGTTCCATCTTACTTTGATTACAGGGATACGACTTTGTTTTAGTTGCTTGACATCTCGGTCTATAATTTCTACTAGTTCTTCTACAAAGTTGAGTTTGTCATCAAGTCAAAGTTCTTTCATTAGAATGACAAGGGATTCGTCAAATAAGCATTTCTTTAGATTAAAAATGTGGAAAGTATTATGGACATTACTGAGCTCTTCAGGAAGCTCTAGTTTGTATGCCACTAGACCAATCCATTCAAGGATTTTGAATGGTCTAATGTACCGGGGGTTAAGCTTTCCTCGCTTTCCGAATCGGATAACACCTTTACGAGGTGATACTTTTAACATAACACGATCTCCAACTTGAAATTCTAAAGGCTTTCATTTTATATTGGCATAACTTCTTTGCCGGTCTCTTGCATCTTGCAAGCGTTGTCGAATTTGCACTATCTTTTCAGTGGTTTCATGGATTATTTTTGGTCATGTAAGTTGAACATCTCTAACTTTAGCCCAGCAAACAGGTGATCTGCACTATCAACCATAAAGTGCCTCAAATGGTGCTGCCTTGATACTTGCATGGTAACTGTTATTATATGAGAATTCTACCAATGGTAAGTGTCTTTCCTATCATTTTCCAAAATCTATAACACAGGCTCGAAGCATGTCTTCGAGTGTTTAGATGGTTCTTTCACTTTGTCCATCAGTTTCAAGATGATATGCCGTACTCATGTCTAATTGAGTACCTAGAGCACTTTGTAATGATTTCCAGAATCTGGATGTGAAATAACTGTCATGATCTGAGATGATAGATATTGGCACTCCATGTCGGGAGATTATTTCTTTGATGTATAACCTTGTAAGGGTTTCCATACTATCTGTCTCTCGGGTAGGGATGAAGTGTGCGGATTTGGTAAGGCGATCGATAATGACCCAGATTGTGTTATGTCTGTTTGATGTTTTGGGCAGTTTTATGATGAAATCCATTGTGATTCTTTCCCACTTCCACATAGGAATCTCTGGCTGTACCAGTAAGCCGGATGGCTTCTGACATTTTGCCTTAACTCTAGAACATGTTAAACATTTGCCAACATATTCGGCGATGATTGCCTTCATGTTAGGCCACCAATAGAGTTTCTTAAGATCCTGATACATCTTGTCAGAACCCGGGTGAATGGAATATTTTGATTTATGGGACTCATGCATGATCAAGTCTCTCAGATTACCAAAGAGTGGTAACCAGCTTTGGTTCTTAATACAACGAGTTCCATCAGGACGTATTTCAAATGCTTTATCCATTCCTTGTAAGTTTTCAGCCTTGATGTTTTCTTCTTTGAGTGCTTCGGTTTGAGCTTTAAGAATTTGTAAGGGTAAGTTTAGATGAATGGTCATAACTAATGATCTAACTCAAAGTGGTTTGATTCGTTCCTTCCGGCTTAAGGCATCTGCTACAACATTTACCTTTCCAGGATGGTAGCGAATTTCACAATCGTAATCTGCAAGCAATTCTAACCAACGACGTTGTCTCATGTTCAACTCTTTTTGATCAAGGATGTGCTGGAGACTTTTAGGATCAGTGAACACTATACATTTGGTGCCATACAGATAGTGTCTCCAAATTTTAAAAGCGAACACTACTGCTCTTAATTCGAGATCATGAGTGGTATAGTTTTCTTCATTAGGCTTAAGTTGTTGGGATACATATGCAATAACTTTCTCTCTTTGCATTAACACCGCTCCCAGACTTTGATGAGATGCATTACAGTAAACAACAAAATCGTCATTTCCTTCTGGTAATGCTAAGATTGGAGCTTCACAAAGCTTCTGTTTTAGTAATTGGAAAGCCGGCTTTTGATCTTCGCCCCAGATATACTTCTTGTTTTTCTGGGTTAATTCATTCAAAGACTTTGCAATTTTTGAGAAACTTTTGATGAATCTCTGGTAGTAGCCAAAAAGTCCTAATAATTGACGTATTTATGTGGGTGTAGTAGGAGATGCCCAATTCTTAACTGCTTTAATCTTGGCGAGGTCAACATAAAGTCCTTGACTATCAATTAAGTGTCCAAGAAATTGCACGATATGAATCCAAAAATCACACTTGGAGAACTTGGCATACAACTTCTCTTTCTTGAGTAATTCTATGATTATTCTTAGATAATTTGCGTGCTCTTCTTTGTTACGAGAGTAGATGAGAATATCATCGATGAACACTATTACAAATTTATCCAAGTATGGTTTACGCACACGATTCATGAGATCCATGAATACAGTAGACGCGTTAGTTAAACCAAATGGCATCACTTGAAATTCATAATGTCTGTATCTTGTTCTGAAAGCAGTCTTGGGAATATCTTCATCCCTGACTCTCAGTTGATGATAACCTGATCTCAAATCGACCTTTGAGTAAACACTCAAACCTTGAAGTTGGTTAAATAAGTCATCGATCTTGGGTAATGAGTAATGATTCTTTACGGTAAGTTTATTCAACTCCCAGTAATCGATATACATTCTGAAAGATCCGTCTTTCTTTTTAACAAATAAGATTCCCCAAGGTGAAGTACTTGGCCGAATAAAACCTCGGTCTGCTAACTCTTGAAGTTGGTTAGATAGTTCTTGCATTTCTGAAGGAGCTAATCTATAAGGTGCTCGGGCTACAGGTGTCGCTCCTGGAATTAAATCGATTTGAAATTCTACTTGACGAACGGGAGGAAGGCCAAGTAGATGTTCAGGAAAAACTTTTGGGAATTCTCTGACTACCAGTAAGTCTTCTAGTCATTTCTCGTCCGATTTATTTTCAATTATTTGGGCTATGAAAACTTGACATCCCCTGTATATATACCTTTCGGTTTTTATACATGATATGAGATTTAGTCGGGTTTTACTTCGGTCACCTCGAATGATTAATGTTTCACCATCAATGGGAATGTGGACGACTTTCTCATCACAGATGATCCTAGCATGATACTTAGATAACCAATCCATACCAATGACGACGTCGAAACTACCGAGTTTAATCGGCATAAGATTAATTTTGAAAGGTTGGTTTAACAAAGTCAAAGTTGCACCCTGAATAACAGTGTTTGTGCTTACTAAGTTTTTGTCAGCCATTTTGATATCGTAAAAGGTATCTATTGTAATGGGTGGAATAATTAGCTTAGAGGCAAGAGATATGGATACGAAGCTTTTATCGGCTCCAGAATCAAATAATACTCTAGCTAGATGTTGGTTTAAAAGGAACATACCCGTAACTATGTTCGGGTTTTGATGAGAATTCCTATCCCTTAGCATGTAGGCTCTTCCATAGGCATTGTTGTTGGTGGTCTTTTAGCACTGATTTGCATAATTCCCTTTCTCTCCACAGGCATGACAAGTAACTGTCACTGGTAGCAGATTACTTCTAGTGGCTGGCCCTTTGTTTCTGCAGTTCTTGGTTATATGGCCCACCTTGTTGCAAATATTACACTTAACAGTGCAAGGTCTTGTGTGATACAGAGTGCATTTCTTACACAAAGGACAATTTCCAGTATATCCATTATTTTTAGTTGGGGTGGCAGCATAAGCCTTGAAGGTTTCCTATCTTTTGTTCTGTTGTGGTTGGTGATTATTGTAGCGGTTGTTGGTGTTGGTGTTATGGTAGTTGTTGTTATTATCATTGCGGTAGTTGTTGTTGTTGAAAGTTCTTCTGTCGTCAAACTTTCGTTTGTGATCACTTGATACTTGCATCGGAGTGTGCTTTGTTACCTGATCTATTAGCCTCTGGGCTATGTTAATGGCTTCCTCTAAAGTTTGAGGTTTAGAGGCGGTAACATTCCCTTCAATACTTTGAGGCAATCCCCCGATGAAAACTTCTATCATTTTCTCAGAATCTGGCACCATAGTGGGACACAAGGTTGCCAATTCCTGGAATCTTCTCACATATGTCTTGAGATCATTCCCCTTCACAGTCAGATGGTAAAATTCGTCTTCCATCTTCTGGACTTCAGTTCGGGGACAGTATTTCTTTATCAAAAGTTTCTTGAATTCAACCCAGGTAATCTTGTAAGCTTCTTCTATCCCAATAGGTTGGGCAAAAGAATTCCACCAGGATAGAGCTTCTTCAGTTAAAGTACCAGTAGCAAACTTCACCTTGCAGTCTTTGGTACAGTTGCTACGGGAAAACACTGATTTAGTTCTTTCAAACCAGCAGATGAGACCAAAGCGCCTTCTGTACCTTTGAAGTTGATAGGTTGGCAGCTCATGAACTCTTTGTAGCTACATTGTTTTGCCACAGGAGCTTCTCTTGGTCTGGTGGTATTATCAGTATTTTCCATGTTAGTGGCTTGTGCTTCCAAAGCTACGGTAACACTGTCAGCAACTAGTTTCCTGATGGCAGCCTGGGTCATGGCTGGTGCTTCAGATGTTGACATCCTTTTGGGAGGCATTCTATCAACACAAGATAACAGGTAATAAGAATGATATCACAAGTCTTAAAATGATTAAAGTTTAAAAATAAACATTGTCACAATAGTGATATCAAAATCATAGATAATTCATATCAAATAAATATCTATGATTTATTTAGAAATCATGGTATGATTCATAATGATGGAGACGAAGATGATGATATAAGGGAAGTTGTTTTAGGATGGATATATCGGTATTATGAAACAACAAGGTATAACAGGATTGCCATTGTATTATATCATAAACAACTTGCCTTTTTATTGTACATAGTCAAAATTTAACAACCGTTGTTATTTATACCACACATCTCGTGGCTAGGTTAAAAGCTATAACTAGTATCTAATCTAGTAGTTCGATGGTCCTTTCTGGCTGTTCTTGAGTTCATAGATTGCATTCAGAAGACTTTCCTTGTCTGCTTGGTGATGGACGTGGATTTCTTCGATGATTTGTTCTAGATTAGCAATCTTGAAGCAAGCTAGAGCAGTCTTGTTATTATTTTCCATTTGCTTTCTTTGAAGTTTAGCAATTCGAGCACGAGCCTTTTGGAGTTCAGCTTCTAGATTGTCGAAATCTTGTTGTATGATCACCCGACCTTTTCCAAGACCTTCTATTTTATCTTCTATGTGCTCAATGCAGCTGAGAGAGAGTTTATCCAAGTGATTCAGAATTTCCTTAATATGCTCCTCGTGACGCTCCAAACTTGTCTTACGAGAGCTTTCTCCCATCTCAAATTCTTGAGGTAGGGCAGAAGTAGAGGATAATGATTGGTTATGGCCTTCTTTCTTATGTGACAATAATTCCTCCGGAAGAAAGAATTCTTAAGGATTAAACATTAGAGATAGCATTATAGATGGAGGCACAATAGTTGGTGGTGGAATATGTGATTCTTTAGCATAGTATGCATGCATGACCTTCATATAGGGGTTATCATGAAAAGTGAAAGAGTTGGTGAAACTATTGGAACTACACCAAATGAGTTATTTAAAAAGCTATAATAAGTTTTTCCTGGTAAAGCTGGGACATAGTCCGGGGAAGCCGGAATATAGTCCAAAAAGTTAAAGGAAAAAGCATCCTCAATATCGGAAGTAGGATGGTTGGGAGAAGACATCAATCTGTTAACAACCCAGTAGTAAATAGCATAAGTTATATATATACTAGTTTAATAGTTATGTATCTTTACATACTATTCAGGAGATGTAGTGGCACGGAGGACTTTCTTGGATGGAAAAAGAAAAGTAGTTATAGTTAAGGTTTTAACCTTGTTCTCTATAACCGTGGCTCTTGATACCAATCTATAACACCCTCATTTTTGACATATAGCAGCGAAAGCTAATCTGGGGTATTATTTCATAGTACAACAGTCATAATCATAGAAAATGACTCAAAAGAGACATTTTTAAAAGATAAGTTATCATTCATTATTTCATCAGAGTTTTTACAAACAGAGGTCCCAAAATCTACATGAAAACATAAAGTTTGAATGATAACAGTTTAGCCATCTTCAAGTCCGTGCCACTCCGTGCCATAAGATGTTCAGTTACCTGAGATAAACATGCTAAAAAGGTCAACACAATGGTTGAGTGAAATTCATAGGTTTATAATAAATAGTGTGAATACAAGTCATCATAAGAGTGGGTTACGTTGTTATACACCCATAAGTGTAATAATTGCAATGAGTACAATTATTATGGAAAACAGTATTATTGCGTCTAAGCTCATGGCACTCAAACTGACTAGTGTATATATCAATAATGATATATATAAAGATAATGGCCCCCGTGTAGGTAATTGCCATATACCTATGAGTTTCAAATATAGTGCGTTTGGTTACCTATCCGGCTAACACAAACGGGATTCGTCAATCCCAATAGGCCTATTCACAATATTCACGTTCACTCGCAAGTGATTAATGGTCCATGATGGTGGGGGTCTTTTGGCATAAAGGGACTTAGACAACAGATGCAATAATATATCAGGATAGCATACATTTAGAAAACACTTGTATTCATGGTTTATAGCATGTATCCCCCTCACGGGTTTATGAAATAGAAGATTTAAAAGTGAGGCTATGAACTCACCTTAACAGTATAGGGAAATCTGATTGATGGCAAAAGTATATCAAGTGAAAGTAACGGCTTCGTCACGCAACCTGGGGTGATATGTCAAGTCTTAGTGTGATAGTTTATGTTTCAAAACTTCATAAAGTTTAACGTATATCTTTGATTTATTAAATTATGGAAATATTGTATCGCTGTTCGGGCTATCATAATCCAGAGGCCATGTAGTATCGTTTGAGGAGCCAGGGCACTTTAAATCGTAAACCCAGCAAACTCGTCAAAACGAAAACTCAAATGAAACCCTTCATATGAAATTCCCTAGTAACGTGATACGATAAGATTTTAAGTTTCTTCAAAAGTTAGTTGATGATAAATTATGTTAAATATATAACGAAATAATGCGTCGATTTATGATTAATAACGATAAATGTGTCGGGTTTTAATAAAATCGAGTTTTATAATATTAATATATATTTTTATAATTTATATAAAAATATTATATTTTATATTTTTAAGTTTGCAAAATTGGCAATATATACCCTTGGTTTATAAACTTTTACGACTTTAGTCCTTTATATATAAAGTATATATAATTTAAACCTTTAACTTTGAAACTTAGCAAAATAGGTCCTTATAGTTATAACTTTAGAATAATGACATTTTCAGCCCCTTTAGTTATAAATTTCAGAAAGTTACGATATATACCCCTATGCATGGAAATATTTGCAAAACAAGTCCAAAAAGCCATGCAAGCTTATTTTAAGATTCCAAATGATATTTGCAGGTTATAGCTTATTAGAATAAGCTAAAATAAGATGTTCTAACATAACAAAAGTTTAGAAAAAGGATTCGTTAGCTAGAAAATCAAAATGGGTCATTTTTAGGGTTTTAATAAAAAACACATAGGTTTGAGGATTCAAAGCTTCAAACAAGAGTTCATATATGATCTTAAGAGTATTATGAACATTCTAATATAGAATATAAGCTTATGGAACAAGATCTTAGGCTTACTTGAGCTAAAATGGGTCGAAATGGGGTTTTTGGGTTCGTACGCCTAGTAATGACTTCAAGACTTTGTTTTTCTTGCTTCTTGGCTTCTATTCTAAGCTTAGGGACTTATTTTGATCTTATATTGCTGCTAGGGAATGGTTAGAACTCCATTTGAGTGTGTGAGATGAGTTTGAGGGATGATTTGAAAGTGTTGTATGGTTCGGCTATTTATAGGGTGAAAACACCCTTGGTGCCCAAGTTTTCTTGGGGATTAAGGGTTAGGATCTATAGTATGATGACTAAGGATGCCTAGTGATGAGTATGGGAGGCTATGATAGTAGCTAAGCAAGGTGGAAGGTGTTGAAGGGGTGTTTGGAGGCCACGGCTAACATAGGAGACAAGGAGGTGATTTTGCAACTTAGAGGCCAAGTATTTTAGCAAGGAGGTGATGGAGGTGGTTGCTAGGCTGCTTGGTGATGTCATGGTGAGGTCATGGAGGTGCTAGGATGGGTGCTTGGGTTTAAAATGGGTCAAAATGGAAGCAAATGGGTCACGGGTTGGTTTAGGGCTCGTTTTAGGGTTTAGGGTTTTAATTTCAAGTTAAGGTTAGGGCTTAGGATAGATTAAGGTTTAGGATTAGTGTTAGGATTATGGTTTAGTGTTTAGGATTAAGGTTTAAGGTTTAGGATTAGGTTTTAGGGTTTAGTTTTAAGGTTAAAGTAAAATTAGGGTTTTAGGGTTTTGTTTAGGGTTTAGGGTTTTAGATTAGGTTTTAGAATGATTTAGGGATTAGGTTTAGGGTTTAAAAGTCATGAATTAAGTGCTTGTACCTTGTGTTAAAGTGATGGTAAAGTTTAAACATAATTTAGGAGCTTAAATGACCTAATTAGGTTTTTAGGCATTATTGACTTATACATTAAGCTTAAGTGAGTTGTACATTGACTTAAAGGGAAAATATGATTCAAATATTGTGTATTGTACACTTGTACACATGCTTTTAAGGCTTGCACATTCATTTTATATGTTTACATTACATATAATTTGGGTTTGATATAAACGTTAACGTTTAGTGCTTGTTTTGATATAAAGTTTTGAAAAGTTACGTTGCATAATGAGATAAAGCAAAATTTTCCCTGTAAAAAAGTGGTATATATATATGAGATGGATATTTTAGTGCATCTAATTTAATAAATGGATAATTACATTGATGAAAATTGCGGGTTGTTATATCATCCATGACGTTTCCATTTCACTTAATTCATATACTCTAGTTTGTTCACTAAGGTGAGTTCATAACCCATGTTTTACTATATCAATGATTTACAACTTTTGGGTTGAGAAATATGCATGGTTTTACAAATTGGACGCAAGTGTACATTTTATCATGATTACATGTTTGCCTAAGTAGCGATAACCCTCTATGCCTATTATCATGAACTGTTAATTACTTTGTGTGAGCGCGAATGTTATAAATAGATCTATTTGGGATTGACATCCCCGTTCAGGTGAGTAGCACTCACTGTGCCGGTTTGCCAGAAAATGGACGTATACCATGTCGGATTTGGGATGTTGCAGGTTAGAACATCATCGAGGGTAATGTTGGAAATTTATATTGCAATTTATACATGTCGAGCTTCAGTGTCATGTGCTTAGGGAAACGTAATTACATTTTGTTTTGTTTGCATCTGTTGCATTATCACAGGGAAAATCTTGTGGTCCTACATTATATTTACATAAACCTATGAATTCACCAACTTTATGTTGACATTTTAAAGCATGTTTTCTCAAGTCAATGAGGCACAAGGTACTAAGGATACATTGGGATACTCTTTTGGGGAGTCATGCATAAAACATTTGGAGTCATTACATCTTGGGATATTTATTATGATCTAAAATCTTTGTTATCAAATGTTGAATAATTTAAGTCGTTGTGCTTTGTATTAAACAATTTTAATATATCCAATATATTGTATTTTAAACGACTCTTTTAGAGGTCGTTCTCATATCTTGTGCTATTGATCTATGAAGTAACGCTTCCTGACACATTATTCCGCTGCGGCCTTATTTGGGGGTTTTACATTCATCTAGAGCAATATCAAACATAGGTTGTGCATTATGGTTTGCTTATTACTAGTATTATTGCTATTTTGCTTTTGTTTGAGTCAAGCAAACCGCACACCCACATCATGTTCATATAGACACACACTTAGAAATAGCATTGTAACTCACTTATAATATATTCTCATAGAAATCACAATAGACTACTTAGATATCCAATGACATATAAAGACTTTGCAAGCCGCTCTATACATGAGGGAAGAGTCATTGATAACAACTTCAATAATCAAGTCAATCTTGAAGAAATCTTCCTTAAAAATGGTTTTCAATCCTTCTACCACTTAAATGGAAAGATTTATCCATAATTTCTCTTTGAACTCTATCGATCCTTTCAATTATACTCATTAAACAATGATTGGTTTGTCTCTTTTAACATCTATGAAGAAAAAATTCTTTTTACTTTAAGAGAATTCGGAATTCTTTAGGATCTTCCTCACGAAGGACACTCTTTTTATAGCAATGAATGGTCACTTACATTCATTCTAAACCACAATAACTCACAAAAAAATGATCCATATTTCACAAAACTTGATCATCCCACGTTAATCATAACTAACATAACCAAGAAAAGGCTCAATGGAGAGATATACGACACACTTAATCTAAATTTCCTCTACACTGATGAAGTGTGTCCCTACCTTAAAACCACAGAAATCGTTACCAGAAAAAACATTCTTTGTGACAATGGACCTAAAATTCAATTATCCGCTTGCGGTGCATACATGTTCTATTGTATCACTACTTCCACTCCATTCAATCAAGCATTCTTCGTGGTCAAACAAATGCAACACTTCAAAAACTCTCCTAATGAACCGTTACCTTACGGTCTCCTTTTATCTAAGCTCTTAAAATTATTCAAAATAACTCGTTTCTCTCTCAAAAGTAAAATGAGTAAATTCTCTCCTAATGGTGAAATCATTGATGACTATCGTTTCGCTTTGCATGATCATCACAATCATAATCGTTCTCAATGGTAATTCAAAATAAATATGTAATAGGAAGTCTTAAAATCTTAACTAAACTACGTTAAATTAGTACGTGTAATATTAATAGGATAATGTGCAAGTCTATTAGATTTTGTGTAATGAATTGCATGCGATTAGGTTTTATCTACAACATTACTTGCCTATTTCATAATTTGTTTTGAGTTTTAGGTGTAAAATGATGTTCTGGTCATTTTTGTTGTAACATGCGACCCACGGATCCACCATATGGTAGATATGTACGTTGTTTTGGTAGATCCATGGCTTACCAGTCTAGGCGCCAAAATTCGAATTTTCTTAATTTTTAACTTTTTTCTACTTTATCTTATAACCATGCTATATGATACTATGTGGGATCTTAAACCTTAGGATATAACATGTTCTCCATATAATCCAAGGACCATTATACAATCCACTTCACCAATTTCACCTTATAATCATCATCCTCAAACATCATTTTCTTTACACCTTCTCCACATTTCTCTCATACAATCTAACTAGTTCACCACCATGACTAGTTTATCTAAGATAAATTCATCAAACTTCAAAAAAAACCACAAGAATGAGTGTCAAGTATCCAAACTATGTTAATCTTACATCCTCAAGTAAGGAACAATCAAGTGAGAGAACTCTTTCACCCCCTCCTAGAAAGAAATCCCTCTCACCACCACAAGCTTCATCAAAATCCATCTCTAGCAAAAGTACACACTACACCTCATCATCATCACCAAGTGAGTCTCCGACTCCAAATCACGTTGCACCTCGACCTATACTTCATTTTTTCATTCCGATAAAACAAGAACCTTAAGAACTTACGCCACTACAAATATCACCAAATGATCCCTATGCTCAAACCATGGATAATTGGCCATCGGTCCCTTCTAATCCATCTCCACCACTACGTGTTTCACGACCACCTCCTAGTTTTCCAAATGCACCACTCGGATTAGAACCACTACCATCAACCCAACCATTGTTTGTTAAAATTAAGAATAACACACCTCTCCTTCACAACAATGTGCCTCTACTTGAACACATTCACCATCCACCACCAAATCTTGGAAATCAAGATTTTCCTAATCCTCCAAACATCTTGGATTTTGTTCATCCAAATGACATGCCTCACCTTCACAACTTGTTTTGTCAATGTTGTAGCACCACAAGGCATGAAATCCAAATGCTCCAAAACCGTGCCAACTACATGTTCTCATACATTCGACACCACCTCGGCTCTTCATCACACCCACCTTACTTTCCGCATTAGCCACATAGAAATCTCACCTCACCCCTCAGATTATATAGGAAAATGACATTTATCCTAAGATTTAGGATCTTTAATTGTTTTCTTTTTCTAGTCTAAGATTATTGTGTAATGGCTTTAATGCCAAATTTTGTGTTTTATCCCTTATAATGGATTTAACATTATTTCATTTTGTTGCGTTGATGATGGATGTTTATATGTGTTCATATGTGGTTGTTATATATATATATATTTACTTGCCTACTAACTTTTTTATAGCACGCATCCATAGCTTAATTCCTTGGTGCCCCAAGCAAGGGGGAGCATACACCACGGGGGAGCACTTGCAACTTAGTCATTTTTTACTTTGCATTCGTAACAAAGTGACTTAGCATTTGTCAAAAACAAAACTTGCAAGGACCGCCTCTACAACACTTTTTTGCTTTGACAAAAAGGGGAAGAAGATATGTAAACTCATCTACTAAATACTTATTTAGTAACTTTTAATAAGCATGAGTTTATATTTTGTCATCATCAAAATAGGAGAGATTGTTAATACAAATATTCGCGCAAAAATGATATTTATATTTAATTATCTTCATGTTTTAATAATAACAAATATAATTGCATACTACGTAAAAGTTTACGTAAACAAGTTATTTAGTCAAAAGTTTACTTGACGACGACAAATCACTTAAGATATGAATATGGCATTATTAAATATAGTTAATGATCAAAGAAAAATGTTATCATTTGGATAAACCCTTTCTAATCAAATGATTTAAGTTAACACATGATTAATTATAAGCTAGTTATATTAATCATGTAAGACAAAATAAGATTAACCATAAGTGGAAATAATCTTTCCAAATCTTTTTAAATCTTCCTAAATCTAGAAAATCTTTCCTTATTGGTGATAAGAAATATTTTGTTCCAGAAGAATCTAATAAATTAGTTTTATTAAGTATAAAACAATATTTTGTATAGATTTGGGGTTAATCACAAAATGACAAATGTTGTCCCACCTCTACCCATGGATCCACCAAATACAAGGGACGGATCCAGGCAAAATTGGATCTGTGAGTCACACGGACCAGCTGTCTGGGACAGATTTGAATTTCAAAGGTTTGCCTATAAATAGCAACCTTAAGCTTTCATTTTAAAAAACTCTTGACATATATTTTTCACATACATCTTTTATATTTTATATTCTTTGATCATTATACTTGTTACATAATCCATTACAAGTGATCAACGCATTCCACTCTTTAGTAAAGAACACTCAAGAAGACGTCAAGCTTCAAGTGTTAATAGTTTAGTTGTGTCATCATGTTTGTGATAATCATTTATCTTGTATATCTTATGTTGTGTGTTGTGAGTATCATATGTGTATGATAGGTTAGTATTTAGGCCTTAAAATACATAGTGTGTTAGATTGGCTCTATCTCGAAGTAGAACTTAGTATTTAGCTTAGTATCAGAAAAAATGTAAGCGACGTGTACGATTTTCTCCGCCTAAAGAGAGCTTGTTGACATAGTGAAGATAACTCTCAAGTTGGGTACTTGGGGAGTGGAGTAGGGCGAAGAGGAGCTTCGTAGCCGAACCACTATAAATTATTGTGTCATCGGTTTGATCTTTCTTATCTTTACTTGTTCATATTTCGTAGATTACTTATTTACTTATTGCGTCGCTATCATATATACTTGTGTATATCTCTTAAGTTCAGATAAGTCAATAATCTAAGTTTTAATTTAAAATGGTAAAAACTATTCAACCCCCCTTCTAGTTTCCACATTCTCTTTAGAGAAACGTTGTCGGATGTCAGAAGTGCTTATGCTACTATTTCTAGTAAGGAGTCTCACATAGTTGCTACTGGTAGCATTTAGTTCCTCTCAGAGGAACCAGGCTTCTGCTTTTGTTTCTAATGTGCCTAATAAAGGAAATTTTCCAAGAAATCAAACTTCTAATAATGCACCTAGACATAATAATGTCAACAATAATCAATAAGGTGGGGGATCTGGGTTGGTCTGTGAGAACTCTGGTTTCAATGGTCATAGTATTGATAGATTTTTTAAACTCATTGGTTACCCAGTTGATTTTGGAAAAAAGAAATCTAAGCAAAATTTTAAAAACATAAATGTTTCTAATAATAATACTATTGGATCTAGCTCATCTTCTGGTTTTACAGTTGAGAATTGTCTATTCTTATCTCTATCATCAAATATAATTCTTTTAATGGAAAGAATGTGCAGGCCAATATGGCAGATGCTTTGTTTAATAAAAACAGAGTTTTTAATGAAAATTCAACAAAATTTTCTATTCTAACACTAATATTAAGCCTAAACTAGTTTCTAATGGAAAAATTATTGATTCAGGGACAAATCAACAAATGACACACATTGATAAGGAATTAGATAATGTTTATGATATTTCACATCTTATAATAAAGGTTGGATATCCCAATGGGGCTGAAGCCTTTATCTCTAAGATTGGAAATCTCAAATTATCTAATGGCTTTATTTTATATGATGTGTTGGTTATACTTGAGTATTGTGTTACTCTCCTTCTAGTTTATAAACTTACTAAAGATAATAAGATTTTTGTTGCCTTTGATGAGAGTAGATGTTATTTTTTAAATTAGGATTTGAATCTGAAAAATGTTTTGGGAATTGGTAATCAATGTGAAGGGTTATACTATTATAATAATCAAGGTGTTAAAGCTAATCTGAGAAGTCCTGTTTACCAATGTTATCTGTATCAGCATGACTAGCACTGCAAACTTGGTCATCCTGCAGATCTAGTTCTAAATGTTTTGAAACATTCTTTACAAATTGATAATAAGAATCAAACTGTTTTTTGTGAAATCTATCAAAGGGCTAAGCAATCTAGGGAACTATTTCTATTAAGTGATCATACATCTAAAGTTTTGGGTGATCTTGTGCATTTAGACTTATGGGGTCCTTATAAGGTTACTAGTTCTGAGGGGTACATATATTGTTTGACTATTTAGGATGACTACAAAAGAGTTGTTTGGGTTTATTTGATTAAGTCTAAAGATGAAGTTCCACATTTCATAACTGTTTTCTATAATTTGATTGACAAATCAATTTAAAAGGAAAATTAAAGTTTTTATAAGTGATAATGAGACACAATTTATTAATCAAACTCTGAATAAATTTTGTAATGATAAAGGGATAATTCATCAAACTCGTATGCTTATACTCCACAACAAAATGGTATTGTTGAGAGGAAACATATGCATCTTTTAAATGTTGCTAGACCCCTTCACTTTTAGGGGGAATTCCTTTAAAGTTATGGACTGAATTTATTCTAACTGCTACTTATCTTATTAACAGACTCCCTTCTTCTGTGCTAAATAGAAATCTCCTTATGAGATGATTTATAATAAATCTCCTACTCTCTCTTACTTAAGAGTGTTTGGTTGTTTGTGTTTTGCTACCATTGTCAATAATAATGATAAACTAGGTAGTAAATCAGAGAAATGTGTTATGATGGGGTATTTTAACTTTAAAAAAGGATATAGGTTATACAATCTTGATAGGCATCAGTTACTTTTTTCAAGGGATATTAAGTTCTTTGAGTCTATTTTTTCTTTTAAGGATTTTATTACTAAAAAGGCTGGTACTACTACAAATGTTTTTATAGACTTAAGTCATATAAAAAATTTTGAAAATGAATACCTTGAGGTACCCAATGATGATGAAAGAGTAGACCCTAGCCTGAAGAGTGACCATAAGTCACAGAGTGATAGTAGCCACTCTTTTGTGCCTCGTGAAAGTGTGAACGCTAATGATTTCCTAAGTGGTAATTTTAGGAATGATGCTCAAAGTAGTGATGACATCTTTGTTGCACAGGATGGCAAGTAACCACACTTGAAGATAATATTTTTTCTAAGGTTAGTGTGGATCAAAATCCTAGTACTCCAACTCAGGGTACTCAAAACTTAAGGAGGTCTTCTAGACAGACTGTGTTTCCTAAAAATTATAATGATTTTGTCATTGATTCAAAAGTTAAGTATGAGCTTGAAAATATGTTAATTATTCAAAACTTAACTCTGAAAATTTATGCTTTGTAACTCACTTGAATATAAATAGTAAGACAAAAGCTTTCTTTGAAGCTTCTAAGTTTGCTCATTGGACTGGTGCCATGAATAATGAAATAAATGCTTTACTTAAAAATGATACTTGGGAGGTAACTAAGCTGCCTAAAGATAGAAAAGCTATAGGTAGTAAGTAGGTTTTTAAGATCAAATATAAATCTAATGATGAAATTGATAGGTATAAAGCTAGACTTGTTGCCAAAGGATTTAACTAAAAAGAAAGTGTAGACTTTGAGGAAACTTTTTCTCCTATTGTTAAGATGGTTACTGTGAGGTGTTTGTTAAATCTTGTTGTGCTTAACTATTAGCTTATATTTCAATTAGATGTTAACAATGCCTTTCTGTATGGTAATCTTGTTGAAACTGTTTACATGAAACCACCAGAAGGGTGTTTTCCTTCTGGTGATAACAAAGTGTGTAGACTTAAAAAATCCTTGTATGGTTTAAAACAAGCACCTAGACAATGAAATGAAAAATTGATTTATGCTCTTATCGAAAATGGTTTTAGTCAAAGTAAGTCTGGTTATTCTTTGTATACCAAGTCTGATAAAGGTGTTTTTGGTGTGTTGCTTGTATATGTGGATAATATAAGCATCATTGGTAATAGTATATCAGAGATTGAGAAGTTTAAAACTTTTTTTAACTCTAAATTCATGATAAAGGACTTAGGGAAACTTAAGTACTTTCTTAATATTATATGTCTTAACTAGACGAAGTATGTTCTTGATCTTTTTCTAAGTATGGTATGCTTTCTTGTCTAAGTTGGTCATTACTAATGAAGCAACTATTGATGATTCATTACTTGATAATATAACTGATTGTCAAAAGTTAGTGGGAAAATTAATTTACTTGACTAACAAAAGGCCTGATATTTCTTATGATGTACATTGTTTAAGTTAGTTTATGCATTCTCCATTAAAGTCACATCTTAAAGCTGCATTTAAGATATTAAGATATCTTAAGGGTTCTCAAGGTTTGGGAATTCGTATTACCAAGTGCCCAGGTATGACTTTAAAAGCTTATTTTGATGCTGAATGGGCTAAGTGTGTTGTTACAAGAAGGTCTGGGACAAAATAATGTATATATTTAAATAATACTCTTGTATCTTAGAACTTTCTTAAAATATTCAACAAAAGTAGAGTATAAAGATCTTGCTTATGTAACCAATGAAGTTATATGAATCTTAAAGATTTTAAAATACTTACAATGTGAAAATATTTTACCAGTTTCTCTTTACTGTGACAGTAATTTAGCAATTAAAATTGCTGCCAATCCTGTGCTTCATGAGAGAACCAAACTTCTTGAAATTGACTTACACTTTGTAAAAGAAAAGATTTTGCATGGTGTTGTTAAGACTGTTAAGGTGGATTCTGCAAATCAATTTGAGATATCCTCACAAAAGGATTGGAAACAGTTCAACATAAGAGTTTGTTTTACAAACTTGAGATGTTTGATATTTACCAGGCTGAAACTAAGAGGGATGTTGAAATATAGTTTCTAGCCTGGTAAAATGTTGAGGGACTAAATGTGTATTTATTGAAAGTTGTTTTGTAGCTTATTATTTCATAGAAGTTGGATATAGTAGTTGAGTGTTTCTTGGAGGGCTACTTTTGCCAATTACTGATTTTCTCAAGTCAAGGTTATAAAATCCTGGTTGACCAGCTTATAGATCATAACTCAGATCTATCTTTCTCTCTTCTCTCTCGTTTTCATACTCTCTCTCTCTTTCTCTAAAGTTGTAACTCTAATTCATATATCATCTTGATCTTGTTGCTTTATGATTGATTAATTGTAATAGAACAATTATCAAGATATATAATTGATCCATACCAGATTAGCTGTTAGATCGTTTACTGAATAGATCTTAACCTTTAGCTTGTAAAGGGTTTGTTCCTTTAGCTAATTCTAAAGCAACAATAATGAAACACTTATTTGAACACTATTGATTATGCGGAAACTAATAAATAATGCTAAGAAGAACAATATTAAGAATCACAAAAGAACTTTATATTATCACTTAAATCTGCCTAGGTTACAAATTACAAAGACTATGATTGCTAATAGATCTCTATTGATTTGTGTAGAACTATATCTACTAACTATGCCTAGGGTGCCTGTTATAGCAAGAACCATAATGGGCTTTACAAACGTTGTATAAAGATCCTGCATATCCTTTCCTAAGATATCTCATGCAATATCTATAACAGTACTAACTATTTTTACTCAAGTACTAACTATTGATCAGTACTAACATTTTGTACTGACAGTACACATTACAACTAACTGGTACTAAACTAATATAACTAAAAAAAAACGTATTACTAAGTCAGGAATGCATAATTACTAACAATCCTCCGTAAACATGATTGTGAACTTGTTTAACTTCATGTTTCTTTAGTGTAATAATCTTGAAGACCAGGAGGATGTATCAAAACTTATCAATTTGATCTGATCTTTGATATATTTTGACATCTTAGCTATCCATTTTTATCAGCAACACTATCTTTCTCAGTAACACGAATATACAACTTAGTTGCTTTTGTTGTTTTTGGCAAATACTAGCCATTAGGATTTGATATTCCGTTCCGTAGTGTTTGTTATTCTGGATAGCCCAATTCTTTCATTGTAAACAACAAAGTGAATTGATAACCTTATAGTTTTGAGTAAACTATCACCGATTTGATTTGTTTTTACCAAAGTCGTTTGCTTTTGAAGTCAGTGTTCATTGCCATAACATGGTGCTTTAATAACATATAGTTTTAGCAAACTATCAGCTATCAAACAGATTTGATTAGTTTTTCTAGGAACTGTTTGTATCCTGCTAGCCAACTCTTTAACTGTGAAGAAGGTGAGTTGAGAAACCATACAATTTTGGTAAATTGTCAACCATCACCGGATTTGAGAAGTTTTACCAAAAGCGTATGTTAGGACTATTTAATTATTGTAGCTATTCAATTCTTGATGTCTGTTAGACATGGTTGAATTGAAGACCATTTGTTGTGTGGTGGTTAGCCAAACCCAACTTTCACTTCCATTCCACATCTATCTTCATTAAAGTGTTGCTTATAAATCTTACAAAAGTAGTGCATAGTACTTTCTCTTTAAACTTAATCTAAAATCAAGCATTCTTTGCAAATTTCCTTGGAGAGAGGGTACCTTCTTTCAACTAGCATGTAGTGACTATCCCCATCGTTAAGTTAGTATGGAAAAACTCCACAAGGCTTCAACAATCTCCATCTAAAATCTCTATTCTTGTTAATTATTCAGAAATCACCTGATTATTTTTTCTGTTGAGGATTCCTCATAATCTTCAGTCTCCCAAAGAATCAACTCATACCTTCTGGTGTGATTTTGAGTACTGCTTCATACCAATCTATAAAGGAAAAAAAATCCCTGCTATTAAAATAGAAGTACCTCATTCGATAGTTAAATGCCTAAAGTGACCATTAACTTGTAGATAACAAGGTAATTCCCTAATCTTGTGATGGGAAACCTTGTGCAACTTAGAAACCAAAGATTTTGTCTCCCTATCTCACTATCTATGGTACTATCAAATGTAACAATTTAGACATTTTCTGTGTCATTTCATCCAATATCTATCTGGTGTGGCTTGGCTTTGCCTAGCAATCATCTTCACATGACCACTTTCTTTGCTTTGTACCTGCTCTGTCCTTCTTGTCAGCAGGTACCTTTGTTGTGTCTTCTTCCCTTGGAGTTTCATTGACAAACCCTCTTCTTTAATCTCTTCTTTTCAGGGGTCTTTAGATTCTTCATTCACCCTCTAGATAAGGAACAACTATAGAGGGAAAAGGTCTAGGAGAAGGGGCAGTCTGTGTCTGAGGTTGGTCTTCACTTGCGTAAGGAGGAGAGGGTATAGGTTAGGAATTAGATGATCTTTCTAAAGCCTCACCCTCATCCTCTGTTTGTTGAACCAACATTAAATCAAATAAAGGTGTAACCTTTCCTAAAAAATTCTTACCCTTTTTAACCATAATGTCAAAACCTTTTTAGTTAGGGTTGGGAGTGGAAAGTGGTCCAAGGGGACAGGTACATATTTTAACTGATTGCTCAAAAAGATTTGTAAAAATCTTGGATACATTACAAACTTCTTAGTTGCATCCAAGTGTCGTATCATGCCACCAAAAACTAATTTTGAATTTTTTTATTTCTGATTAGTGGCTAAACAAATTACTGCTGTGGCAATATTAGTGGGAATTTGATCCCAAGAGGTACTTTTAGAGCTACTGCAGTGATTCATGGTATGAAAAATAAATTTTCATTAGGGTGAAAAGAGGGCTTTGTTAAAAGTTAAAGTATTCAGGTCTCCCTCATACCCCATTAGCTGAATATTATCAAATATAGCCTGATTATTCAAAGAATCTATCCCATCAACATCATCAAAAAGAAGATCACTTCTTATTGATGCTTCTGAGATAGTTACAGGCTTGCCAGCAACTGTGGCATCTATATAACTAGTGTTGTTGACTGTTTTAGACTTAGCAGTCATCCAAAACTGTTCAACAAACGAAGTTGAGACTATGGGACTTACAGTGAGTGCATAATAAATTAAACTGCATGTGAGAAAGTCCATAATCTAATGAAACTCTATATTCCCATCCGTTTTTTCCAAATTGGCCACCATATTATGCTTAGAATAGAATTCTAAACCGGCCATCGTGTATTTGGTTTTGGTAATCGTCGGTGATGAATGATTAGGGTTTGTCAATTGAAAGCGATTAAGAGAGCGAAGAAGGATCAAGCGTGTAATTGAGATAGGTATTTATAGTAGTAGCATCCCCAATGGCGAAGAAACTGCTAAAAATTACACTTTAGACCCCTACCGGTATTGTCTCTAACGGCTTTATAGCGGTACAAACTTTGCCTGTCGGTACTAACTTTTGTTAACCAAAAATCAAACAAGTTGGACAACAAAAACTCTTCAGTACCATCCATATCTCTCTCTAATGACTCTCTAGAACCCAAAGAACTGAATGAAAAACATCACCATTGGCAAAATCTGTCTGCTCACATAACATTCTATACAAACTGTACACCAAATCATCTTGCCTCCCCTCAATTGTAGCTACAGATTCAATAATCCAATGCTAACCACCAAAAAGTTAAATCTTGTGACATCAAATCCTTTGGTGAGAAGGTCTGCAACATTAGAATCTGTGTGAATCTTGATAACCTCTATCAGTCTCTTCTCATAACAATCTCTTATAAAATGGAAATGAATCTCAATATGCTTGGTCCTTGAATGAGCAACAGGATTCTTGATAACACTTATAGTGCTCTCATTATCAATATGGATTTTGGTGTTCATGAAATTGAAACCATAATCCATCATCTGATTCTGTATCCATAATACTTGCCCACAACAGTTAGCAGCTGCAACATATTCTGCCTCAGTAGTAGAATTTGCCACAATAGTCTGCTTCTTGCATTGCCAAGATATCAATCTTCTACCAAGAAATTGACATCCACCTGTTGTTGATTTTCTGTCAAGGCTGGCTCCTCCATAATCACTATCTGAGTAAGCTTCAAGTTCAAAAGGTGAATCCCTAGGATACCATAAACCTAATTTGGGTTGATGTTTGAGGTACCTAAAAATCCTTTTTACTGCATTTAAGTGTGAGGCTTTTGGAGTGACTTGAAATCTAGCACAGGCACAAACAGCAAACATGATGTCTGGCCTTGATGCAGTCAAATACATTAGAGAGCCAATCATAGACCTGTAGACATGTACATCTACATCTACACCATCTTCATCCTTGACCAGTGGTTTATTAGACTCAATAGGAGTAGTAGCTGTTCTGATGGACAAAAAATCAAACTTCTTTAAGATGTCAGCTACATACTTATCCTGACTAATAAAGATTCCATCAGGTTGTTGCTTCACTTGAAGTCCCAAAAAGAAAGTGAGTTCACCCATGGAGCTCATTTGGAATCTTTTGTGCATACAGTCTTCAAACTCTGTACACATAGACTTCTTTGTAGAACCAAAAATAATGTCATCCACATACACTTGGACTAACATAATGTCACTCTTTTTCTTCTTGATAAACAATGTTTTGTCTATGGTACCTCTTCTGAAACCATTTTCCATCAGAAAAGAAGAAAGTGTCTCATACCAAGCTCTAGGAGCTTGATGTAGACCATAAAGAGCTTTGATCACCTTATAGACTTTGTTTGGATGAGCAGGATCAACAAAGCCTGGAGGTTGATGGACATACACCTCCTCTTCAATAGTGCCATAGAGAAATGCACTTTTAACATCCATTTGGTAGACAGTAAATCCCATGTATGATGCAAAGGCTAAAAATAACCTAATTGCCTCAATTCTGGCAACAGGTGCAAAAACCTCATCATAATCTATACCTTCCTCCTGTCTAAACCCTTGTGCTACAAGCCGTGCTTTGTTTTTCACAACAATACTTCTCTCATCCCTCTTATTCCTGAAGACCCACTTTGTGCCAATTACCTTTTTCCCATATGGCAAATCAACAAGTACCCAAACCTTCTGTAGTTTGAACTGAAGCAATTCCTCTTGCATTGCTTCAACCCAGCTTTCATCTTGTAAGGCTTGTGATATAGTCTTGGGTTCTTCTTGAGAGAGAAAACATGCAAACAAACAGTTCTGATGATCCTTGTGATTTGTTCTGATTTGTTTGTGAATGTAACTTACCAAGGCTTGTTGTGCTGAATAAGCCTTTTGAATCTTCCCTTTTGTTTGCATTGCTGATGTAGGATCTCCTAGAATTTATCCTTTTGGATGATCCTTATGAATTCTGAGTGTGTGAATAGGACTGACAGCAATGGTGTTATCCATGTTGTTGAAATCAGCCACTGCACCCACATCTTCATCATCATAAGCTCCATTGAATATTTCATCAGTTGGGGGAGTATCAGAAGCATCTTCTAAGTCAGGCATATTTGGATCAATGGGTAAATCAACATTAGGGAGAGTAGATGCATCAATAGGTATTTTTCCTCCAAGATAGACAAATGATGATTCACTAGCATTTGCACCTGTGGGAGTACTAGCAGCACTAACATATGGTGTGTTAGCAGATGACCTATCAGTACTAACAAATAGCCTATCAGTACTAACAGATGGCCTATCAGTACTAACAGATGGCCTACCAGTACTAACATATTGCCTATCAGTACTAAGTTTGTTAGTACTTGTAGCCTGAGCTGCCTTTTTTTGAGATGCAATTCTTCTCTTTTCTTCTTCAAAGGCTTGTCTTGAAACATCATTCATAGCTATAGCAGCCAATTCTTGAGTAACCATCTTCTCAAGTTCATCTTGCAAGACTTGTTCACTTTCTTTTATCTGATGTTGTTCTTCCTTGTCAGCAGCATCTTCTGAATCTTGTACATCATTGGCTTTAGGAGAACTTTTAAAAGGTTTTTCATGTGCAGCTGGAGGAACATCTTCTATTGGAATCCTTGTCCTATGAGGTTGTAGTGGAAGTAGTATGTATTCTTGAGTAGGTCCTTTATCTTTTGCTGATGAACCTGCAACATAAGGATTTTGTGTACCTGCATCCACATTAACTTGATTTTCTACACTAACAGGAATATAGTTCATTGAATTGGTGAGAAAATCAAAGACTCTCACAACCAATTAGGACCAGTTCCGTCACATTTGGTTGATCTTTAAGAATATTGCATGTTGCAGAGCCACTTCTACCCTTTTGGTCCTTTTGTTGTATCTACCTCTAAAGGCTTGCACTAGAATGGTGAAAGTATCCAAGTAAAATAACCTTTCAGCAGATTTGTCCTATCAAATTGTGCCTAAGGATCAAGTGTTCAAATAGTCAAGAGCACCAAAAGGTCTCATAAAACTAATACTTGGTGATTTACCTATTAATAGTTCATAAAGTGTCTTATTTTGAGGTTTGGTCACTAATACCCTATTCAACATAGCAATCAGTATTAACTGCCTCTGCCCAAAATGGAGTAGGAATAGTGAGTCTGCTAACATAGTTCTAGCAGCCTCAATTAGGGCCTATTTTCCTTTCTGCACACCATTCTGCGGTGGAGAGTCTAGCACACGAAAACCCCTTTTGATTCCTTTCTTAGCACATATTCATTCATAGCATGGTTCTTAAACTCTTCCCATTATCACATCGTAATAATTTTATCATTATGATTTAATTTGGTTTTTCTAAGCTATGATAAGATGCACAAAGGATTTTCAGATGTTTCATCCTTGGTAGCTAAGAAAAATGCCCATCTAAATCGGCTGAAATCATCAGTCACACACAGCAGTACCTCTGTGTGAATACTTTCTACAAAGACAGTCCAAATAAGTCCATAGGAAGTAATCTAGGGCTTTCTGGTGAATTCTTTCTAACTTGGCCTGTACAGGAGGCCTTGGGTTGCCTAACATCTTGCAGCATACACAAATTGTGTTCATTCCCAAAACTATTTGAAGGTACACCCTAACTAGTGACCTCTAACAAGTTTAATTATATTTTGAAATTCCACATGACCTAATCTCCTATGCCATAATTAAGACTCATCCGCTATTGCATTTTGCATAAAACAAGTTATACCTCCAGAAAACAATGTCTTTTAAATCCCAAGCTTACTACACATCATCCTTTTCAAGGAGCTCTAAGACAACTTGACTTGCATCAAGAAGCTAAAGCTATAGACAAGATAAAGAATTCAGACTCAGCTAAAAAGGACCACTATTTTTTCTTGTCCCAACATTTGTAAGAACAGAGAAAAAGTTAAACTTAAGTTCATCCTACAAAATAAACATCATCAAAGTCTAATAGCAGTTTTGATTTTAACCTTTACCCCTTTAATTTTACCTCCTCTTGGGATCACTTCTAAATGCCACAAATCGTCCTGAAATCTTCATAGTCGGAAAGAGAAGCTTTTGTTACCAGTCCTATGGCTAGACTACCACTATCCACCACTGGCATGATCCGGTAACAAGATCTCGAGATGCCGTGCACAACAAGTAAGATAATTAGTATCTCTTAGTGATCCAAGCCATTACAGACTTGGAAAATCCCTTTGGATCAACATACCAACCTTCTTGAGCATGAATGATCCACGGTCTTTGACACATGAATCTAAGTAATTCCCTTAGGCCCCAAAACCATCTTGACTTTTTAAGTCAGATCCAGCTTACCCGACCAGTATTAACTACTCTTTTTGTCCTACATAGTCATATTTTTGACCCAAAAGTTTTAATATCATGTTTGAAGTCCTTGGGGTCTAAATGCTGTGTTGTGTAGTAAGACCGCGTGAAGTAACATGAGCCTCTTGGTCTTACCACTATAGGTCTATACATAATACTGGCATAGCATACTAACATTGGCCAGCATACAAACAATGCCTAGCAGTACAACACTTACTAACAGTACAACACGTGGCCTAGCAGTACAACAGGCCTAGCATAACTAACACTTGAGGGGGGCCTAGGGCAACCTGTTCTTGTGTATACTCCTGAGAGGTCAAAAGGCGTACTAAATTGGGGTATGTGGAAAAGTGGTGTGGATTAACCCTTTAGTATTAGCCCAGTCTGGGTGGCCTCCCGTGGCCAGGATAAACTCAGTTTCAGCGGTGATCGCTGGACTCTTTTTGGCTGAAAATGTAAATCTTGGATCAGATGAGCAGTTACTTTTACAAACAAAACTAGCGTTTACTTTCCGAAAACTAATTCTTGTTCTGGTTAATTTTGACCACTTTTTATCAATCTCTAGTCTTAACTGTTCTTGAGTCTCAGGGGGGGGGGGGGTGGGGGGGGGGGGGGGGGGGGGGGGGGGGGGGGGGGGGCCGAACGCTTGCTCGCATACTCTTCGCCTCATCAGCTGAGTTCCAATCCTCAAGAGAATCCTCCCCTTTACTCTATCTCTTGTTAATCGTAGGATTAGACACAACTGAAATCACTAGCTGGAGTTAGCGTTTCAGTAATTTGCATCAGTTATTGTACCTGCACGTCCACTTGTTTTTAGTATTAAGCTCATTTTTTGTGACCGATGATTTTATTCCCATAATGGCATATTCATCTAAACCTGTAAATGATATGTCAGCTCTTGGGGTTAAGTAGTTCCCTGTTATGGAAGGGGGAACAACTTTATACCCATTCTTTTACGATCGATCATGTTTCTGGTGTGTTATTTTCGGATCTCTTGATCGAATATCAAACAATACTCAAACATTCTCACTATCATTGCATAATCGCTACTTAATCATTCAATTGTGTGCCATATCTTAAACCAATTTTATCTCTACACTTATTTGACGGTTAAGGAGGTCCTCTAGATTCTTAGATGATTCTTTCCCCCATTTTGCATTCTTACTTTACTCCACTCTTTCCCTAACAACTTTTTTCTAATTCAGAGTTAGGTTTTAATTTTTATTTCTCTACATTTAAGCTCATAGTTTTGAATGTCATATTTCACATCCTTCAACTGTTTTCATCTTTTCAGTCTAAGAATCCTAGATTATAGTTTTTCTAAGGCTATCCATAACCCCTAATGTCTATTTTTGCTTGTTCTGTTTTTTCTCTTTCAGTATCTTAGTTCTTGAAGAGTTTATAAATGATTCAAGTCATTGTATAAAACATGTTCTGTACCTCACTTCTTCAGAAGAACTTGATGAGCTTGAAGAGGATATTCCTTCTAGTAGATTGACTGGTTCTACTCAAAATCATGCTCTAGTCATAGCCTCCTAGACGTCCTTGAAGCCACCAGTGCCTGGGATGAAGATGCATTAGCTTGGTGCATTGCTCCTGCCATTGTCACCATAAGATCTTCTCCTTTGATTCCTTCCAGATCTGCATTCTCTAGCCAAAGTGCCCTTTTCTGTGACAGTTGTAGCACTCAATCTTTGACTTATCAAAGAAAACAGTCATTTTTCTTTGAAGTCCATGTTCCTTCCTGTCCTCTAAATGAATTCTTTATTCTGACAGTCAACATAGCCACCTTCCATCGAAGATCCAATTCCTCCAAGTCATCTCCATCAATCTGCTAAAAGTCCTCATTCTCAAATTGAGGACTGGTTGTTGGTTGTGCAAAGAAAGAGTAAGCTACATCATGAGCATATGAAGCGTAGATGAACTTGCACTAGTTCCGCCAGCATTACTAACTCAATATCTCCACTAGCAGTACTAAACTTCATTAGTACTGTTAGTTATTCTCAGCAGGAGAGAAAAAGCCAAATTCTGAAGATTAGATGTGGAACTTGAAGACTTTTCATCGCATCTTCATAAACTCTATAGGTTGGTTGTAGAAGTTCATCATTTTCATATCTCATCACGGTCTGGCTTATTTCTCATTGTTGAGGGCAATTTGATTCCATAAGAAGGAAGCCTTCAAAGTCTGTTGATTCTCCCTTTGATAGTGGATGCACATGAACTCCTATTGACGTATGTGGGTTGAAACCCTATCATAAGCCCTTGTCCAGACGTTCAGTTTGATGCATAGCATAATAGTGCAAACGGATGGTTTAGATCATTCTTCTGCATCGTCTTGATTCGTCTGTACCTCGAAACCGTGATATTGATTGCAGACCCAAAGAAGATTTAGCATCCGACTTTGTGAAACTTGAGGAGGGAGGCACTGGTATTGCTAAAAGCAGATCCCTTAACGCTTTCCTGATTTCTGTTTTGGCAGCCTTGGTGTGTGGCAGTCTTAGGAGCTGGAGGATGCAATGTTTCTCCAGTTGTTGGTGCAGGCACTTCCGCTAGATCTCCATTGGAAAATAGCATCCAGAGTTTTGGTCAGTGGGACTGATATATTGTCGCATTCTCATTGCTCCAAATATCAATTCCCCTTCCGATGATGGGATCGTCAGGTGCAGTGATTGTGGGTGGATGGGAGATGGCATGTTCTGCATCTTACGAGGAGTTCTACGTATTCAGAGTCTTCTACACAAGGCTCTGATACCACTTGTGGAAGCGTTTTACTGAATAGATCTTAACCTTTAGCTGTAAAGATTTGCCTCCTTATGATAATTCTAAGCAACAATAATGAAACCACCGAGTAGCCACTATTGATTATGCGCGAATCTAATCAATAATGCAAGAGAACAATATTGACACATCACAAAAGAACTTTTATATTAAAACCTTCTGATCTGCCAGGTTACAACCTACAGAAACTATGTTATTATTCGATCTCTATGATCTGCGTAGACGAAATATCTACTAACATCCTAGGGTGTCCTAGTATAGACTAAGGAAACCCTAATGGCTTTACAAAACGCGTTATACAGATCATCATATCCTGTCCTAAAGACACCTCAAGTAATATATCTCATAAACGTACTAACGATTTTATACTAACGGTACTATCTCTCACTGATCAATACTTAACACTTTATTACAGTCAGGTACTAAATATAACTAGCGTACTAAGTAACATACATCCTAGCGGTACTAGTCAGGAACACAGCTTAATTCCCCACACTAAAGACTCTCGGGCGTCAAACTGCTGAGTGAGGTGTATCGGCCTGACCAAAGGCATGTCTTCTACTACGCGACCCAAAATGCCACTTCAATCATTTTTGGTCTATTTCTTCGCCTTAGTTTATCCACTACAACTTGTTCCTACAAAACGATTACGACTAACATCCGTAAGCAAAAGCACTTAGGAAGCAGACAAGATTAACACATTCATCTAGTTTACACTAGTTATGCAACTATATAACACATCAATGAGAACAGTATGACAGGAGCACATACCTTTCAAAAGCAAGGGGGGGGTTGGGTTTGGAGCGATGGCAGGAGTGATGCTGGTTATGGTTTTGAACATTTACAGTCCTACTATTGTTCCATGAAGTAATAGTAATGGATTGTAGACAAGGGTTATTATCACTATTTGGTGGTGTCCGGGTGAATGTGTAGGTAAGGGATGGGAGGAGTTTGGAGAAGAGAATATACTTGATTGTGACATGAGGTGATAGGTATGGGGGGTTTGGTTGAAGTTTGTTGAAGTAGTTGTGCTGTGCTGTATGGTGGTGCTGCTTGGGTTAGTATGCCATGGTTTGTAGTTTTGAAATTTAAGTTCCGGTCTTTGTAGATTTATAGGGGGGTATGTAGGTAGAGGTCGAGATCTGGTTGTGGGAAGTGGTGAGGTTGTTGAAGGTCCAAGGAGGGGGGATTGGGGATGATTGGGGGGTGATCAATTAGGGAAAAGAGAGGGAAGTCTAGGGGTGGGGCGGGCTGAGATATTGATATATATACATAAGTATAGGGTGTTTCACACAGGGTTCGGCGGATTTGTAGGAAGGGGGGTGTGCCACTGTTGAGGGGATTTGGGGATTAAGACAGTTGGAAGCGAGTGGGATTTGAGGTGGGAGTGGGATAAAGTAATATTTTGGGAGTTTTTATGTATAGTGGGCGGATGAGTGAAGGTATTGATTAGTGATCGGAGGTGTTTGTGTTCTGGGAGTGAATTGTTTTGTGTATTGTGGGGGGGGGGAGGTTTTTGTTGGATGGGTGGAGGTTTGGGTAGGAGGATGAAGGGTATGTTTGTGTTTGGTGGATTAGGGGTGGTAGTGAGTGTGTTGGGTAATAGGAGTGGGTAGTGGGGGGGGGTGGTGTGGGGTGTAGGGTGTGATGTTTGGTAGGAGGGTGGGGTTGGGTTTAGGAGATGGGGGGATTGGTATTTTGTGTTGATTGGTGGGTGGTTCTTTTTAAGGGGGGGGGGGTGGGGTGTGGTATTGGGTTGTAGAGTGGTATTGGGTATAGGGTGTTGTGTGGTAGGGGTGGTAGTTTGTGTATAGGAGGTGGGGGTGGTGGGGGAGTAGGGGTTTGTGTAGTAGGGGGGTTGTAGGATTAGGATAAGTGTTTAAAGACATGCGTTAAACAGATAAAGAGTGTGTGGAGAACAAGAATACGTGTGAAGATATACATGTATTTATTTAAAAGATTACGTTTATATTTAGAAAAGATTAAGATATCTTAGGAATATATTATAAGCCGACTAGGACTCCTTAGTCTATAAAAGGAGGCTCTAGGGAATTAGTTGAATATATCTCAATAACATCTTCTTCACAAATACACATACATAGATCCAGAGATTAAGAGTCTTGTAAGCTTCAAGGTTGTAACCCTAGTACTACATAGAGTACTCGTATTATTATCATTAATAATATTGAAGTGTTTTGATACATCTTTTGTTCATTCATATTTACTGTTTCATTGATATATCTTCTAGATATTAAAGAGTAGTTTCCGCATACTCTTTGATATATACACAAGGTTTCTGCTATTGTTATTTTGGATTTATCCAAGGTAACATACTCTTTATAAGGTAAGGAATCGATCTAGGATTGGGATCAACAAATGGTATCAGATCCTTGCTTTGAGAAACTTTGATCTAGAAGACATGGAGCTTGAATCTATAAATAGTGGTCATACTGCAAAGCTACCCATACTCAAATTAGGGGAGTATAAGATGTGGGCTATAAGGATTAAGCAGTACTTTCAGATTCAAGACTATGCACTCTGGGAAGTCATAGAAAATGGTGATTCATGGGTCCCAATATCATAAACAACTGAGGAGAATGTGATAACAACTTCAAAGGTGTCTACACCTGCAACTGCAGAAGAGAAGATAAAGAAAAAGAATGATGTCAAAGCTAGGGGTTTGTTACTCATGACACTTCCAAATGAACATCAACTAACATTCAGTCAATATCCAGACGCTAAATCTATGTTTGCTGCCATTGAAACAAGATTTGGAGGTAATGCAACTACCAAGAAAACTCAGAAAACTCTCTTGAAGCAACAGTATGAGAATTTCAGTGCAAGAAGTGCAAAGTCTCTTGACTCTATTTTCAATAGGCTTCAAAAGATAGTCAGTAGGCTTGCTATCTTGGGTGTAATCATTGCCCAAGAAGATTTAAATTTAAAATTTTTAAGCAGCTTACCATCTGAGTGGAATACTCATGTAGTTGTTTGGATGAATAAGCCTGAGATTGAGACTATGAGTATAGAAGATTTGTATAACAATTCAAAATTGTTGAACAAAAGATAAAGAAGACAGTTTGTACATCAAGTGGTGGTTAAAATTTGGCTTTCATGACTGCACAAGGCTCTAGCAGTATCAATGATGCTAACACTGCTTATTCACAAGTTAGTGCTGCTAGCCCTAGTGTTAATACTGCCAGTCCACAAGTTTGCACTATGCAAAGTGTCATGATAATAACTGTCTATGCTTTCATGGTTGAAAATCCAAATGGTTCTAATGTCCTACATCAGGACTTAGAGCAAATTCATAAAGATGATTTGGAAGCAATGGATCTGAAGTGGCAACTCTCTTTGCTAAGTGTGAGAGAAAAGAAGTACTATCAGAAGACAGGCAAGAAGATTTTCATTAATAGTAATGATATTGCTAGATATGATAAATCTAAGGTGGAGTGTTACAACTGTCATAAGTTGGGACACTTTGCCAGGGAGTGTAGAGCAACAAGAAGCAAGGAAGATCAGTTCAAAAATCAAGACAACACCAGGAAGCCAGGAAATAAACAAGACACTTCCAAGGCAATGTTGGCTATTGATGGTGTAGGTTTTGATTGGAGTGAAATGGCAAAAGAACAAGTTCAGACAAACATGGCTCTAATGGCATTTTCAGACTCAGAGGTATACACTGATAAAACTTGTTCTAAAACCTGTCTAAATAACTATGAAACTCTTAAGAAATAATATTGTCAATGACCTGCTTGCTAAATAACTTCAAACTAAAATTGTGAGTCAGCTACATATAAAAGAGGACTAGCATACCATTGAAGCACAACAGTCCACATATAGAAAAATGAGGTTCTTTTTTAGGGAAGAAGTTGTTGTTTCTTAGAAAGAGAATGTAGAATCAAACAATAAGAAATAATAAACATACAGCAGAGTTGAAAAACTTAGCAAGCAAGGATGCCATGATTTTAAAAATTGAAAATTTTAATAAGCCTCAAAAGACTCAGATCAGTTGTTAGGATAGTCAGATAACTGACAATAGGAAAAAGGTTTTGGATAATTGTGCAGTGCCTCCACCTCATCCGTTAATCTACAATAGACTAACAAACTAGATCTGTCTTATCCTGGTCTTGAGGATTCAAAGAGCCTGAATTCAAAGGCTATGGTCTTGAAAATAGTAAGAAAGAGTCTAATATTGTTAAGGAATCAGATAATTCTAAGGAAAATTCTGATAAGTCTTTGGTAAAAGAACTAGAATCACAGGTCAAACGTAGTTTTGTTAAAGACTGTCGGAGTAACACTTAGTAAAGAAAAGTGATAAAGTATGAACCTATGAAAGTATGGAGAATAATGAGCTCCAATTATTAGGATTGGGGTCAGAGGATGAGAGAACAAGATTGAGTCAATAACTATGTCTAAAAAGAAACATTACTACTACTGTTGTAGTTGCCTAAAATAGAAAAACGCCAGTTAGAAAATTCAGTTAGGTTGCAGAGATGTTAAGTCACATAGGACTAAGGGAAATCAAAGAAATTGGAATGGTCAGAAGTCCATTCAACTAGGTAGTGAATTTGTGATGTATAACAAAGCTTGTTTTAATTGTGGGAGCTTTAATCATGTGCAGAGAAATTGTACTTCCCATTAAAAGAAAAAGGTGGTAAGTGGGAACAATTACAACAGTGTAGATAATTACTATTATGCCAAGACCTCACACTATAGAACCCCACCCGCCATTATAAATATGACTCCAATAGCAGGTTACTAGGAAACGGCCTAAAACCTTAGTAACTCGCTAAGCCAATTTATACTGCTCACCCAAAACCAACAGTGCATTGTGCTAGACCAAAAACTCATTTTTTCAAATCAGCACAATCTACTGTCTAAAGGCCCTTTTATAAGAAACCAACATTAACTAACAGGCATTTTAATCATAAGGTTAATACTGTTAGGCATAGAATAGTTAATACTGCTAGGTCATACAGAACACCTGTTAATACTGTTAGGCCCAGAGTAATTAATACTGCTAGGCAAAATAGAACATCAGTTAATGCTGCCAGGGCAAATGGGTTCAATGCTGTTAAGCCCTCAGCATGTTGGGTTTGGAGGCCTATCAAACCCAATAGTGCATCAATCACTTTGAACAGATATAACTATATTGATGCACGGGGCAGATCCAAGTCAGTAATGGCTTGGGTCCCAAAAGAAATCTAATTTCTTTATTCTTTTGTGCAGGGCAAGCCACAACATGATGATAAAGGATTTGTTGACAGTGGATGCTCAAGGCACATGACTGGTAACATAGCTTATCTCTCTGATTTCAAGCAGTTTGATGGAGGTTATGTTGCATTTGGAGGAGGTGCATATGGTGGTAAAATTACTGTAAAGTACTCTTAAACTGCTAATCTTGAATGTTGAAGATTATACTTGTCAATGATTTAAAATTCAATCTTTTATGTCTCACAGATGTGTGACGAAAAAGAACTAAAAAAAAAAAAAATGTTCCTGTTACAGAGATGGGTGAGTGTGTGTGTGGTGTGTGTGGTGTGTGTGTGTGTGTGTGTGGGGGGGGACGGGGTGGATGTTCTAAAATGTCGTGTTCTTGTCTCCAAATTTTAAGTTGCCTGATGAAAATCAAATACTTCTTAAAGTTCTAAGAAAGGACAATATGTACAATTTTGATATGATGAACATTATTCCTAAAGAAAGTTTGACTTGTCTTGTTGCAAAGGCTATATTAGATAAATCAATGCTTTGGCACAGAAGACTTGGTCATATAAAATTTAAAAACATAAATAAGCTTGTTAAGGATAATCTTAGTAAGGACTGCCTATAAACATTTTGAAAATGACAAACCTGTGTGCTTGTCTTAAAGGGAAGCAACACAGAGCTTCTTGTAAGTCCCAAGGTTCTAAATCCCTATTACTATGCCTTTGTATTTAAGCTACATATACGATTTGTTTGTTCCAACCTTTGTGAGTAGCACCTGATGCATAAGAAGTATTGCTTAGGAGCACCGATGATTATAGTAGATTTACATGGGTTTTCTTTTTAACAACTAAGGATGAAACCAGTGAGATCCTTAAGCGCTTTATCAAAGAAATAGAAAACCTAGTGGATAAGAAAGTAAAAATAATCAGAAGTGATAATGGAACAGAGTTTAAGAACAAAGTTATGGATGATTTTTGCAGAGAAAAAGGTATTAAGAGAGAATATAGTGTAGCTAGGACTCCTCAGCAAAATGGTGTTGTTGAGAGGAGGAATAGGACACTCATTGAGGCTGCTAGAACAATGTTAGCTGACTCTAAGTTACCTACCACATTTTGGGCAGAAGCAGTTTCTACTGCTTGTTATGTACAAAATAGGGTTTTAGTAGTTAAGCCTCATAACAAGACACCTTATGAACTTTTTAGAGGTTTTAAACCAGCTCTAAGTTTTATGAGACCATTTGGTTGTCATGTTACTATTCTTAATACTTTGGATAGTTTAGGCAAGTTTGATGGGAAAAGTGATGAAGGTTTCTTTGTTGGATACTCTTTGAGTAGTAAAGCTTTTAGGGTTCTGAGACCATTTGGTTGTCATGTTACTATTCTTAATACTTTGGATAGTTTAGGTAAGTTTGATGGGAAAAGTGATGAAGGTTTCTTTGTTGGATACTCTTTGAGTAGTAAAGCTTTTAGGGTTTACAATACTAGAACCAAAAGGGTAGAAGAAAACTTGCATATTGGGTTTTTAGAGAATAATCCTATGATTGAATGGACTGGTCCAAAATGGCTGTTTGATATTGATTCTCTAACCTAATCTATGAACTATGTACCAGTAAGTGCATGTACAGTCTCTAATATCTCTGCAGGTACATCAGAAGTTAACAGTCAAGAGTGCATTGTGATGCCAATTTGGAAAGATCCCTTCATCTTTATCACCTACAGAGAAGTTAAAATGGTAACCAAAAACTGTTATGATACCAAAAGCAGGATGAAGATGGTCTAAATAATGAGAATGCTGAACAAGAAAGGTTTTCAGTTGATAGCAGTTCTAAAGATGTTAATACTGTTGGGTAACAAGTTAATGCTGCCAGTCTTGATCTTAATACTGGTAGTCTTGAACTTAATGCTACTGGTCCATCACTTAGTACTGCTAGTCCATATGAAGAAGACAGCACTGAAGAAGAACCAGAAGTTGATTTGGGGAACATTACAAATTCCTATATTGTTCCAACCACTCCCAATACAAGAATTCATAAAGATCATCCAATTGACAATGTGATTGGTGATGTGCAGTCAACTGTTCAGACAAGAAGAATGTTAAAACCTACTTCTGAACAAGGGTTTCTCAGTGATGTGTATGAGCAGAAAACACATGATACCCTAAATACTTGTTTATATGCTTGTTTCTTATCACAGATTGAACCAACAAGCATTGCTAAAGCTCTATCTGATTCATCTTGGGTAGAAGCAATGCAGGAAGAACTTCTGCAATTCAAACTTCAACAAGTTTGGATATTGGTGGATCTCCCTAATGGAAAGAAGGCCATTGGAACAAAATGGGTCTTCAGAAACAAGAAAGATGAAAGGGGAATTGTGATTAGGAATAAAGCAAGGTTAGTTGCACAGGGTCATAGACAAGAAGAAGGTATTGATTATGAAGAAGTGTTTGCACCTGTGGCAAGAATTGAGGCAATAAGATTATTTCTGGCCTATGCTTCTTTTATGGGTTTTCTGGTATATCAAATGGATGTAAAGAGTGCTTTCTTATATGGAACCATTGAGGAAGAAGTCTATGTGACTCAACCCCCAGGATTTAAAGATCCTGACCATCCAGACAAAGTTTACAAGGTGGTCAAGGCACTTTATGGGTTGCATCAAGCACCAAGAGCATGGTATGAAACTTTGGCTAACTATTTGTTGAGCAATGGGTTTAACAGGGGCAAGATAGATCAGACATTATTTATCAAGAAGCAAAAAGGAGATATTTTGCTTGTACAAGTCTATGTAGATGATATTATCTTTGGCTCAACAAACAAGGAGTTATTATTTGGTTTTTGAGAACTAAATGAAGATAAAGTTTCAGATGAGTTCTATGGGTGAACTAACTTTCTTTCTAGGGTTACAAGTACAACAGAAGGAAGATGGCATATTTATTAGTCAGGACAAATATGTAGCTAAAATTTTGAAGAAGTTCAACTACTCTGATGTGAAGTCTGCTTCAACTCCTGTTGATTTGGAAAAACCTTTGGTCAAGGATGGAGATGCTGATGATGTTGATGTACATCTCTATAGATCTATGATTGGGTCTTTGATGTATCTCACTGCATCTAGACCAGATATCATGTTTGCAGTATGTGCATGTGCTAGATTTCAAGTTACTCCTAAAACATCACATCTCTTAGCAGTAAGGAGGATTTTTAGATATTTGAAAGGTAAACCAACTTTAGGCATTTGGTATTCTAGGGATTCTCTATTTGAACTGGTTGCTTATACTGATAGTGACTATGCTAGAGCAACTCTTGATAGGAAATCTACAATTGGAGGATGTTCAGTTTACGGAAACAGTTGATATCTTGGATGTAAAAGCAAACTGGTGGTTGCCAACATCTACAACTGAAGCTGAATATGTGGCTGTTGCAAGTTGCTGTGGACAAGTACTCTGGATTTAAAACCAATTGTTTTGATGATGGGGTACAATTTCATCTGAACACCGTCATTAATATGACAATAACAGTACGAATCGCATTTTGAAATCCTGTTCAACATTCTAACACCAAAACACATAGAGATTATCCACATTTATAGAGATTGCAACACTAAAAAGATTAATACAAGTGTTTAAAATTCATACTGATTTAATGTGCAGATCTTCTTTCAAAAGGTTTTGATGCAGGCAGATTTAAACTTGTCTCAAGTTTTGAAAATGCATCCTTAACTGTCCTATATCTCTTTATGTTGTTGTAAAAAGTTTTGAAAAGATTAATCTATGAGTTTTCTCAATTACCCCGCTAAGTATAATTAAACTGTTTGTTTTATACTAAGACGTTTTGTTTACAAAAAACCCAAGTTTTTTTTTTTTTTAGTTAAAGGTTTAATGTTGTTAAGAAGAAAATGGTTTGGAACTTGTATCTTTGCTGTAAACTAAATTTGCAGGGTAAAGCAGTGAATACCGTTGTTGAATGCTTCACCTTTTTGAAGAACAGGATAAGACTGGTTCACGGAGTCTAACTTTTATTCATAGGTTATGCATCAATATGGATCCTCATGAATTCCCACATGTCTATCTAGTCTTTTCTAGTGTGCTTGTGATGAATAGAGGCATGTTGTTGCAAAATTATTAAAGATAAAGTTAATACTGTTCGACTTTAGTTAATACTGCTAGGCAGTAAATCAACTACTGTTAGCCAAAATGTAATCTGTTTAGAAGGTCATGGGACACCAAAGTTGCAACTGTTTCAGATTCTTATCAATTTAGCATTGTTTGAGGGAGGCTACTTATTACTATAACCAATCAAGGCATGGAGAAAGGATGTGTTATATCATCAGTATGTTCAAAAGGGATTAAAACACATCTAGGTATATCACAAGAGGTCAGGACACCAAGATACCTCAGTCTAGTGGTCCCCCTGACAAAGGTTGGTGATGAGGCTGTCCATAAGGAGTTGGGTGACAGAATGGAAAGGGCTGCCACTACTGCTTCTAGCTTAGAAGCAGAGCAGGACAGTGGTAACATCAAATAAGACCCAATCCATGGCAACACTTAATGAATCAACTCCTTAGGGAATTAATTCAGGTAGTGGTCCCAGGTGCCAAGATACCATATTGGGGGATGTGAATGCTCAAACTAGGTTTGAGATTACATCTATACAGTCCATTGATCCACCTCTCTCAAGAGGTTACACACTTGGAAGTGGGGAGGACAGTATGAAACTCATTGGAATTGATGAAATTTTGTACACAACTATCATATAAAAACAGAAAGAGTGTCTTGGTAAGCCAAAAGAAATGAGAGAATTTGTGAGCTTAAAAACAAAAAGAGAGATGTGTGCATAAAAACATAAATGAGTGATTATGTGAGCAAAAAGAATTGAGAGATGTTGTGAGCATAAAAACAGAAAGAGAGTATGTGTGAATCAAATTTGATGGTGAAAATTGCTTATTGGAATGAACATTGAATGATTACTGGTGTATTCTTTTAATGCTGCTAAGCTTAAGTTAATGCTGTTAGGCTTAAATTAGTACTGTCCGTATTGGTTTCTGCTGTTAAGCATATGTTAATACTGCCAGTTCAAGTTTCTGCTGTTGAGGGTGATTCTATAAATACTTTGATTAAGGGTTTCATTTACTTCTTTATTCGATTTCACTTATTCAAACACTCTCTAACCATAAACCCCCTAATTCAATCTTCATCTTTGATCATCGAGTTCATCATTATGACAAGCCCTAAGTTTGCTGAAACACACAATGTGGTCGCGTTCTTGGAAAAACCCAAGAAGTGACTCTATAATCTCATGCAGAGATAATTGATTTCTTAAAGGCAAGTTCTTTTTCATATGCTTTAACAGTCAATCCGGTGATCTACACATCTTGCATTGAACAATTTTGGGCAACTGCCAAGGTACAGACAGTTAATGGAGTGCGACAGATACAAGCCCTAGTTGATAAAAAGAGGGTTGTTGTTATGGAGTCAAGCATTAGGAGAGATCTTCATTTAGATGATGCAGAAGGTATTGATTGTCTTCCAACTGCTACTTTCTTTGAAGAATTAGCGCGTATGGGGTATGAAAAGCCTTCTCAAAAGCTTACTTTTTATAAAGCCTTTTTCTCTCCCCAGTGGAAGTATTTCATTCATACAATTACTCAATGCTTAAGTGCTAAATCCACTGCATGGAATGAGTTCAGTAGTTCTATGGCTTCGTTGATCATATGCTTGGCAATTAATCAGAAGTTCAATCTATCTAAATATATCTTTGATGCAATGGTGAAACACTTGGATGAGGATCAATCCTGTTTGTATCCATATTTCTCCAAGTTTTCATGAACACACCACTAATATGTCAATCACACAAAAGATTTTTGTTAACCCCTTCACCAAAGAAAGGTGGTTCAAATATGAAGAGGACAGGAAAGGATTTCTCTGGGAGAATAACACCTTTATTTGCTACCATGATGGTTCAACCTATTGAAGAAATGGGTGAGGATTCAGATAATCTAACTGATTCCACTCCAATACCCATTATTGATCAACCATCTTCATCTTCCAAACCCAAGAAGGACAAACCATCTAAGAAGGTTTAAAGACAAGAGGCAGAGGTTCCTCAAGATGAGGCAGAGCATGAGGAGAGTGTACCAACACCTTCCAGTGATCCACAACCTAGTGGTGAGGGTAGCATGAAACTAACTGATTTGATGGTTTTATGTACCAAATTGCAACACAGGTTCTTGATTTACAAAAAGCAAAGGATGCTCAAGCTAAGGAGATTGATGCTTTGAAGAAGAGGATCCAAAGGTTAGAAAGGAGGAAAATATCAAGACCTACAGGTTTAAAGAGACTCAAGAAAGTTGGTATGTCTAGGAGAGTTGAGTCCTCTACAGATCAGGAGAGTTTGGGTGTTCATGAAGATACATTCAAA
>BQNB010009237.1:0-72521 GCA_026074375.1 Tanacetum coccineum | reverse complement strand
TCTCGAGTAATCAGAAGACAAGAAAGAGGAATAGAGCACCGGGATGACGCTCCCATATGGAGGGGAGGATGTAACATTCTGTATTTAAGGTCACTATTTATTCTGAGCTTTATTTCTATTTTTATTTTTAAGCAAAGTCATTAATTTTATGTTTACCCGATTTGATAGGAATTTCCCGTTCTTAGCTTTAAGTGAGCCGTATTTGGGAATCAATTCCGTCTTCGTACCTTAAGTGGTTTAATATTCTCATAATACTCCCTGATGTTTATAATTTACATCATTGTCATATTCCGTTATGGTCGCGTTTACGTAAATTTCTTGCTTAAAACTCGCGTTTGAACTTGATTTTCGGTATGCTGGACCCGATTGTGAACTAATTGCATAAGTACCTATTGCAAAAAGGCCCCTAATTTCATGCACTGTTAATTACCTATGATGGGTGAGCGCTAGTACATTAAGTAGATCTATTGGGTCGTGACTGCTAAAGGACATTTTGTATTGAGAATTTCATTAGGTATATTGCAATATTACCTAGTTGTGGGGCAAATGATTACATATTTATAATATGTTGGTTAACGTTTCAGTAGCATGAGCTTAATGCATTAGTGATTATAACTTGTTTGATCTACAAGTTTTCGATGATTAAAAATACTTGTGTTCACTCTTTATTTCATATAAACTCTATGGATTCACTCAACATTTTCGTTGACTTTTTAGCATATTTTATCTTAGGTAATCAAGGTTGATGGCTTGGAGAGGCGAATGGAGTTTAGCGCGAAATGTTTTTACTAAACTTGTTTTTGGTTCCATTCATTGAAAACACTTTGTGTTATGGTTTTTTTAAAGTTAAAACTTATGTTATAATGTTGTATGGTGACGATCTTGTGGACAAATTTTCGACTCTAATCTTACATGAATGGGACAATGTTATGTTTTAAACGTCTCTTTTGAGTCGTTCTTTATATTCTTATGTTGTTGTGCTATGACTTAACACCCAATCTGTTGGTTCCGCTGCAAAGTAAATTTGGGGGTGTTAAAGTAGTAGAAACTTTATGCTTAGCAGCATTAAGTTATATTACCAGTATTAACAGCATTAAGTTTGAGTTACCAGCAATAACTTCAATTTCTTTCCAAAAAGGACTTCTATCATCAATGAATTCTTCTCACAAGCTCTCTTTATATTTTTTTAAAACTCATTGAATCTCTAATTTCTTTTGGCTCACCAAATCACTCTTTCTGTTTTTATGCAAACATCTCTCTTTCTATTTTTCAGCTCACAATTTCTCTCATTTATTTTTCTCACCATTTCACACAGTTTTGTATAATTTACCATCAATTCCAATAGTTTCATATTGTCCCCCCTACTTCTAAGTATGTAGGCTATTGAGAGAGGTGGATCATTAGACTATTTAGATGTAGTCTTAAACCTAGTTTGAGCATCTACACCCCCTAATATGATATCTTGGCACCTGGAACCACTACCTGAACCAATTCCCTAAGGACTTGATCCATTAAGTGTTGTCATGGATTGGGTCTTATTGATGTTACCACTTTCCTGCTCTGCTTCTAAGCTAGAAGCAGTAGTGGCAGCCCTTTCTATTCTGGCACCCAACTCCTTATAGACAGCCTCATCACCAACCTTTACAGGGGGACCACCAGACTGAGGTACCTTAGTGTCCCGACCTCTTTTTGACTTACCTGACAGTTTTAATCATGACTAACAGTTTTAACTAGCAGTCTTAAGTATAACTAGCGGTACTAATTATACTTAGCAGTATTAATATATTCCTTAACAGTTTTAACTCTATCTTCAATAATTATACAACAACATGCCTCTATTCATCACAAGTACACTAGAAACGACTAGATAGACATGTGAGAATTTATGAGGATCCATATTTACGCTTAACCTATAAATAAAAGTTAAGAACTGTTAAACCTCCCCTCAAACAATACTTCAGAGGTCAACTATCAGCAGTATCTCTTATAGCAAACATCATAATTGGTATCATCAAATTTAATCATACCGCTTGCTTATCCAGCAAGTGTTAGTCCGAAACCAAGAAAAACACAATCTAAAGCATTTTCTTGTTTAGCAGTATTAATTTTGACTAGTAGTTTTAACTAACAGTGCTAATGGATACAGCTAAAAGTACTAATCCTTTACAAAACTTTACAAAGACATAAAGAGATTTAAACATTAAGGATTAAGCATTCCAATACTTGAGACCAAGTACTAAAACCTTCCAGCATCAAAACCTTTTGTAAGAAGATCTGCAACATTATGTTCAGTATCAATTTTAACCATTTGAATTAACTTTTTAGCATTGCAATCTCTTATAAAATGATGTCTAATATCTATATGTTTTGTTTTAGAATGTTGAACCGGATTTTCAATAATGCAGATAGTACTGTTATTATCAATGTGAATCATAGTATTAATGAAATTATACCCATAATCCAGCAATTGGTTTTGAATCCATAGTACTTGTCCATAGAAACTAGCACCAGCCACTTATTCAGCTTCAGTTGTAGAGGTGGCAACCACCGTTTGCTTCTTCCACTGCCAAGATATCAACCTGTTTCCCAAAAACTAACAACCTCTAGTTGTTGACTTCCTATCTTGAGTGGCTCCAGCATAGTCACTATCAGTATAAGCAACTAGTTCAAATGGAGAATCCCTAGAATACCAAAGGCCTAAAGTTGGTTTGCCTTTCAAATATCTAAAAATTCTCTTTACAGCTAAGAGATGTGATGTCTTTGGAGTAACTTGGAATCTGGCACATGCACATACTGCAAACATGATATCTGGTCTAGATGTTGTAAGATACATCAAGGACCCAATCATAGATCTATAGAGATGTACATCAACATCATCAGCATCTCCATCTTTGACTAAAGGCTTTTCCAAATCAACTAGAGTAGAAGCAGACTTCACATCAGTGTAGTTGAATTTCTTCAAAATCTCAGCTACATATTTATCCTGACTGATAAATATTCCATCTTCCTTCTGTGTTACCTGTAATCCTAAGAAGAAAGTAAGTTCTCCCATAGAACTCATCTGAAACTTATCCTTCATAAGCTTCTCAAATGCAGTACACAACTCCTTGTTTGTAGAGCCAAAGATAATGTCATCAACATAAACCTGTACAAGCAAAATATCTCCTTTTTGCTTCTTGATAAACAATGTCTGATCTATCTTCCCTCTTTTAAACCCATTGCCCAACAGATAGTTAGCCAAGGTTTCATACCATGCTCTTGGAGCTTGATGCAACCCATAAAGTGCCTTGACCACCTTGTAAACTTTGTCTGGATGGTCAGGATCTTTAAATCCTGGTGGTTGAGTAACATAAACCTCTTCCTCAATGGTTCCATATAAGAATGCACTCTTCACATCCATTTGATATACCAGAAAACCCATAAAAGAAGCATAGGCTAAAAACAATCTTATTGCCTCAATTCTTGCCACAGGAGCAAAAACTTCTTCATAGTCTATACCTTCTTCTTGTCTATGACCCTGTGCAACCAACCTTGCTTTATTCCTAATCACAATCCCTCTTTCATCTTTCTTGTTTCTGAAGACCCATTTTGTTCCAATGGCCCTCTTCCCATTAGGCAAATCCACAAGTTTCCAAACCTGTTGGAGCTTGAATTGCAAAAGTTCTTCCTGCATTGCTTCCACCCAAGATGAATCAGATAGAGCTTTAGCAATGCTTGTGGGTTCAATCTGTGATAGGAAACAAGCATATAAACAAGTATTCAAGGTATCATGTGTTTTCTGTTCATATACAGCACTGAGAAACCCTTGTTCAAAAGTAGGTTTTGTCATTCTTCTTGTCTGAACATATGACTTTACATCACTAATCACACTTTCAATTGGTGAATCCGTAAGAATTTTTTGTATTGATAGTGGTTAGAACTGTGGAGGAATTTTGTGATGTTCCCCAAATCAACTTTGGTTCATCCTTCATCCCTAAGAACTCATCATGAGTGGCTTCATTGTATGAACTAGCTCCCTAGTGAACATGTATTTAGGGCTTATCTTGATCAAATAAATTACAGAATTAACTAAAGTACCAACAACATTAAGTTTTAAAGCTAAATTAACACAGACTGGTAGTTTTATACATGTTGTCTAGTAGCATTAACTTCTTTAGGACTTCTAACATCATCAGACTTATCTTGTTCATCATTCTCATTATCTAGACCATCTCCATCCTGCTTTTGATCATCAGCAGCAGATTTTGGTTCACCATTTTCAACATCCTAGGTAGGTGAATCAAAGTATGAAGCATCTTTCCAAATTAGCATCATAATGCAATCTTGATTGAGTCCTTCTGATATACCTGCACTAATTTCACCTTGTGTACCTGTAGATTCATTAGAAATTATACTTGCAGTAACTGGTACATAGTTCATAGATTAGGTTAGAGAATCAATACCAAACAACCACTTTGGACCATTCCCTTCTATCATAGACTTATTCTCTAAAAACCCAATATGCAAGTTTTCTTCTACCCTCCTGGTTCTAGTGTTGTATACCTAAAAGCTTTACTACTCAAAGAGTATCCAACAAAGAAACTTTCATCACTTTTGCATCAAATTGCCTAAACTTCTAAAGTATTAAGAATAGTTTACATGACATCCAACATGTCTCATAAAACTTAGAGCAAGTTTAAAACTCTAAAAGTTCATAAGTGGGTCTTGTTATGAGCCTTGACTACTAAACCGCAATTTTGTACATAGCATAGCATACTAACTGCTTCATCAGCCCAAAATGTTGGTAGTAACTTAGAGTCAGCTAACACGGTTTGCAGCCCAATATGGTCCTATTCCTTCTCTCAGCTACACCCCTTTGCTGAGGAGTCCTGGCTACACTATATTCTCTCTTAATACCCTTTTCTCTGCAAAAATAATCCATAACTTTGTTCTTAAACTCTGTTCCATTATTATCACTCTATTATTTTTTCCACTTTCCTATCTACTAAGTTTTATATTTCTTTGATAAAGTTCTTAAGGATTTCACTGGTTTCATTCTTAGTTGCTAAAAAGAAAACCCATGTAAACCTGTTATAATCATCAGTGACTACTAAGCAATACTTCTTATGCATTAATCTACTCACAAAAGTTGGACCAAATAGATCCATAGGTAGTATAAACAAAGGCTTAGTAATTGGATTCAGAACTTTAGAACTTATAAGATAAGAACTCTATGTTTGCTTCCCTTTGATCAAGAAACCTCAGGTTATTGGTCATATTCCAAAATGTTTTTGTCGGCAAATCCTTACCAGATTATCTTTAACAAGCTTATTTATGTTCATAAATTAATGTGACCAAGCCTCCTATGCTAGAGCATTGATTCATCTGATGTAGCCTTTGCAACAAGACAAGTTAAAGTCTCTTTAGGAACAATGTTCTTCATATCAAAACTGTACCTGTTGTCCTTTCTAGGAATTTTAAGAAGTATTTGACTTTCATCAGGCAACTTAAAATTAGGATATAAGACAAGACATTCAATGTTAGTAAAAAGGACATAGTTCTTTTTGTCACACATCTGTGAGACACTAAAAATATTGAATTTTAACTCATTGACAAAGTATACATCTTCAAAATTAAGACTATCAGTTTTAAGTGTTTCTTTACTAGAGATTTCCTAACCACCCTGTCTCCTCCCTTCAAAATTAACATAACCTCTTATCAAATGCCTTGAAATATTTAGAGATACCTTTTTTCCCAGACATTTCCTTGAGCATCCACTATCAACAAATCCTGTATCATCTTGTTGTGGCTTGCCCTGCACATAAAAATAAGGAAATTAGATTCCTTTGGGGACCCAAGCCATCACTGACTTGGATCTGCCTCGTGCATCAATGTAATTATGTTTCTTCAAGGTGATTGATGCACCATTAGGTTTGGTAGGTCTCCAAACCCAACATGTTGAGGCCTTTACAGCATTTTCCTGATTAACCCTAACAACATTAACAACTGCAGAATTTGGCCTAGCAGTTTTAACTGTGTTTGGCCTAGCAGTTTTAACTGTGTTTGGCCTAGCAGTATTAACTGCTTGTGCCTTGGCAGTATTAACTTTATGTGTAAACCTTTTGTTAGATAATGCTGTTTTAGATTGAAAGGGTCTTCTTTCAGTTGATTGTGCTGCTTTTGAAAAATGTGGAATTGATTTAGCACTAAAAACGTAGATTTAGGATGAGCAATATTAACTGTCCTAGCAGTATTAAAAGTTTTTAGGCCAGTTTTCATTAAAACTGCTCTTGGAACCATGTTCCTTTGAGCATTAGGGTGAGTTCTTTTGGTAGTATAGTTGTAGTTCACCCTGTTATAATTATTCCCATATACCATCCTTTCCCTTTGATGGTTTTTGCACTGAGTCTATACATGATTAAAACTGCCACAAATAAAGCAAGCTTTGTTATACATCACACAATCACTTCCTAGTTGATTGGACTTCTGCCCATTCCAATTCCTTTGATTCCTCCTAGGAGATTGTGATCTATATATCTCTGCATACCTAACTGACTTTTTACCTGGTTTTTCATGATCTTTAGGTTTGACAGATGTAACACCCCCAAATCTGGGTCGCAGCGGAATGTTAAATATCTGAGGGCGTTACATTTATGGATCAATAGCACAAGATATGAGAACGAACACTAAACATGTCATTTGAAAAAGATACATTAGATTAACAAATACTTGTTTGTTACATAAGCTCATGGCTTCAAATTGTTCAACACTATAAGTAAAGATTCCGGTTTATAACAATTGTCCCCAAAATAAATAAGAGACACCCAAATCAGAAACGTTGACCTCTTCAATATTGACTTCCAATGTAGCATCGCACCTCCTTCCCTTATTGACCTGAAAAACATGCTTAAAATTCAACATAAAGTCGTTGAATTTCATAGTTTAGTAAATCAATAGTAGACCGCAAAAATTTCAAGTGTAATGAGTTAAGCACAAATGCAAACTCTCATAAAAAGTAATTACGTTTTTCCCTAACTCATACACTAGAAGCTCGACATGTATTGAATGCAAAATAATGCCAATGAATGCCCGTGAATGATTTTTAAACCCCAACATCCCAAACTACATGGTATACGTTCGTTCCCGGTGATAGCTAATCACCCGAACGGATGATTGTCAATCCCAATAGATTCTATTCATAACATTCCTCGCCCACATAAATGCAATTCCCAAATTACAATCTATGCAAATAACGGTTCATTGATGGTGGGACATAATGGGTTTATAGTTACATAGGCAAACACGTAATCGTATTAAAAAGGTACCTTCGCGTCCAATTTGTAAAACAAAGCATGTTTTTCACCCCAAAATGTAAATCATTTAAAACAACAATAAAACATAGGGGCTATGAACTCACCTTGAGTGAAATCCTACTGAAAAGAATAATAGATATCCAATAACAATGAATCACACCGTCAAATACCTAAGTAAATACGGCCAGTCTTAGTCTACAAGTTTAGGCTAAAGACTCAATGTATAAACTACAACAATTTGCTAGTTTATATATATATATATATATATATATATATATATATATATATATATATATATATATATATATATATATATATATATATATATATATATATATACTGTTATCACTTGTGTGGTGGTGCACATGATTATTGTATTTGTAATTTTGATGTCTCTTGGAAAACGTATAACATTGTTAATAAATATTTTTATTTATTAAGTCGTGGTTACAATCGATTAATATCCGAATATATATTGTGACTCGCTCAGTTCGTTAGGTATCAATAGATTCACCTTTGTTAGGATTATGAAAATCCATGTAAAAGACTTGGTCACCCCATGTTATATCTAGCATAGGTTAGCTCGTAGTCTTAGTTTTAATCGTTTAGTTACCGTACGACTTATGGTGTTAGGCCGGGTCTTTACCTACTTGTTACCCACCCATATCCCATTTAGGGCACCAAACTCTGTATAAATACCCCTTTCCACCATGGAAAGGGGTTGGATGTTTCATTTTATCACAAACACACCACTAAGGATTTTCCCTCTCTAACCTCTCCACTTCTCTCTCTAGATAATTTGACCAAACATTAATCCTAGCTTGTGTAAATATACCAATATGTTACAATTTTTTTTTATCAAGAGCCCATGGGATGATTAGATAGATTTGTGTGCTTTTCTTGGTTGGGTTTAATCAAAAGTTTGGATTTTGAAGGTTTAGTGGTCCTTTTCTTGACACTCTTTGATCCCACGGTGGTGATGTTAAAGTTAGTGTTCTTATAGTTGATTATAAACCTGTCAAGATCAAGTTTTGACAAAAGAACCAAGCCAAAAACGTTCAAAGGGTGATTTTTTTAGGTGTTTAAAGTGAAAAAGGTCGTATTTTATCTGCACTTGCGTTTGCCTGCTCTGAGTCATTCTTCATTGCGTTATTGCCTCCAAATAGTACACTGGTTGGCATTTTTATCGTAGACTACAGTAACTTGCATTTGTCGATTTGGGGTTGCGTTTTTGGTCACCTGTGTTTTTGGTTATTGAAGTTGCCGTTTTGCGTGCTTTGAAACCTCATTGTGATTTACTTTCAAGACCTCGATGTGTTTTGCTTCAAAGACCGCAATTGCGTGTTTGCTTCAAGACCTCACTTGCGTTTTGCTTCAAGACCTCAATTCGTTTTTGCTTTAATCTATGACTGCGTTTTGCTTCAACAATCACTGCGTTTTTGCTCAAGACTTCCCCATTGCGTTTTGCTTGAAGACCATATTCTTTGATAAAGAAGTTACTCTCAAAATTTCCATTCATCATTGCGTTTTGCTTCTACATCACTGTGTATTGCTCAAGATTCCATTGCATTTTGAGCTTGAAGACCATATGCGTTTTTGATAAAAAATTACCTAGCAAAATTTTCATTCGTCACATACGTTATGATCTGGCTTCTTCAGTGCTTTGCCTAAGTTTTCATTAACTTCATTACGTTAATTTTATTTTAAAAAACCAAACCAAATCACAATCAAACAACATATCACCTAATCAAACAAACAATCATCACTTTTAACATACAATCACTAATCATTGTACCGATCCAAAGTTTATCATAATACAAGTAATCAACCATGTCCAGTAATTCAGATGATATTCAAGCGGCCGGTTCTGATACCCGCCCTCCTATGCTTGATAGGACTGATTACGAATCATGGTCACAACGAATCCGATTGTACTGCAGGGGAAAGGAAAATGGATTGCAAGTTCTTCAGTCTATTGATCAAGGACCATTTGAGCTTGGAACCACAAGGGATTCCCTCGGAACTACCCCTAAGGGAGGTGTCCTTCTTGGACCAGAAAGGCCTCGTACATATGAGGACCTCAGTGACACGGAGAAGAAACGATACGATGCAGATGTCCGTGCCACCAATATTGTGCTTCAAGGACTTCCCAAAGATATCTACAAGCTCATCAATCACAACATTGAAGCAAAAGCAATTTGGGACAACGTCAAAATGCTTCTGGCTGGTTCTGAACTCACAAAAGAAGATAGAGAATCTCAGTTGTACGATGAGTTTGAGCGGTTCAAGATGCTTCCAGGTGAAAATATCAATGAGTACTATGTTCGCTTTCACAAGCTGGTCAACGACATGAGGAATATCATAATGACAATGCCTAACATTCAACTGAACTCCAAGTTCGTGAACAATATGTCACCTGAATGGGATAGGTTCGTGACAGCCGTTAAACTCAACAAAGGTCTGAAAGAGACAAATCACGAACAGCTGTATGCATACTTAAAACAACATGAGAAGCATGTTGCACAAGATCGACTGATTATTGAGAGAATCACTCCTGCTACGAATGATCAACTTGCATTTGTGTCAATGGTCCAACCTCATGCCCAATCATCACATGTCCAGTCTCATCAATATCCCTCTTCATCAACAAACCCTCAATCACCACAATATCCACAATTCCCTGAAACATCACAAATTGACTCCGGATACACTCAAACTAATGAACTACTTGACAACCTAACCAAACAAATGGCGCTCCTTGCCCAATCCTTCAGAGCAATGCTTCCTCAGACCAACAATCAACTTTGAACCTCATCTAACACCCGGAATCAAGCAACTATTCAAGATGGTCGGGTTGTAGTTCAGAATGTTCAAGGGCGACAGAATCAGAATCAGAGGTATTTTGCTCGGGGAAATGGTACAGCAGGAAATGGGGGTGCACAGAATAGAGCTGGGAATGCCAATGCAGGTCAAGGGAAACCGGTCAAGTGTTATAATTGTAATGGAGTTGGAGATATTGCAAGGAACTGTACTCAGCTAAAGCGTCCACAGAATTCTGATTATTTCAAAGACAAAATGCTGCTGATGGAAGCCCAAGAGAATGGTGCAGTTTTGGATGAAGAGGAACTACTCTTTCTGGCTGGTAAACAGGGCAACAACTTTGATACAGATGTGGATAATCAACCAGTCCAAGACTTAGCTCTGAATGAGTGAAACATCTTCCAGCAGATAATATGACGCATTTGATTCTGAATGTAATGATGAACCGACTGCTCAGTCAATATTCATGGCCAATTTATCCTCAGTCGGGTCAGCAAATCCACAAGCTGGTCCATCCAATGCATCAATCTTATCTGAGGTACATATTCTAGAAAATGCTATTGATCATAGTGTCTCTAATCAGGACGAACATGAGATTCATAATAAAGTACAACCGTCAGATGTTATTAACACAACTAGTGTCCATATGGGTAACAGTAATGTTATTCCATATGAACAATATTTGTCGGTCAATGACATTTTTGGTGTACCAAGTTGTGCATCTTCCGCCCTAAATAGTGTATGTGTATCGCCTGTTAATGATGCGTTCGTTCCTCATGACCCAATAGCCACTGAACTTAAGATCTACAAGGAACAGGTTGCCATCTATGAGCAACGTGCTAAGTTTGAACTGACTGAACGTGAACAACGAATGGATGATCAAATGCGTATGCTTATTCAAAATCATAATAAAATGGAAGAAAATCTTAAAAAGGAACTTCATTCTTTCAAGTTACAACTTAAGTCAACTATGGAAAATAATAAGATAATTGAAGAAACTGTAACGACTTTGAAACAAGAGTTTAAACAGAAAGAGTCAAAATTCCTGACTGATTTTTCCAATTTGAAACACCTTAACGATAAACTTGAGAATAAGCTTCACTCACAAGATCAATCCATTCAAACTGTCCATATGATGTTAAATCCTACTCAGGTGTATGATCAAAAGACTAAAACTGCACTAGGTGCCCAGAACCCTTTTTACCTTAGACAGGCCAAAAAGGCCCAACCGGCACTATATGATGGTGATGAACTTCTTAAGCCTCATCATGTGCCGGTAATTGTATCAACGTCTGAGGAGAATTAAGCTAGCTGAAAGCTACTAGAAAAACCTGCATGTGAAAATGAATGACTCTGTCCTGTCGAAAAGAGTGTTAACATTACGCTCCGGGTAACTCCTCAAAAGTAAAACTTCATGGCAACATTCACCCCTTAGACGCACTGATACCAAGCAGTATTTTGGTCCTTAGATCTAGCAAAACGAAAGGCCGAAGAGCTAAAGGCCAATGCAACACCCCTGCCTGTCCTACCACCTGCGACTGTGTATCCTCCCAATACACCGGCCCATCTGGTCCCTAGAACGCTTCCAACTACAAGTCAAGTAAATATTGGTCTGTATGTAATTACTCAACTGTTTTAGGATTTTGAGAAAACTTGTAAAAAGCGTATCACACCCAAACCCGGATAACTGAAGGGAAAGGGGTTTTGAACAAACAAAAAGGTGTTACTTAACCGAAGTAATTCCATTTTTCAATCTACTCAAAGAACATTTTGACGGAATTCAAAAATCTATAGTCACTGAAGTTAGGGCAATGAAAGCTGTTTTTGAAAATTTGGAAGCCGAAGTGGACCAGAATGAGACAGACTTACGGAGTGGTGAGATTGAACGGAAAAACCTTCTCATCACTAATGAGAACTTAGTTGCTGAATGCTTGTCCAAAGATGTGTTTTATACTGCAACGGATTTTGTACTAAACGTGTCCTAGAATTTTATTGACATGCATAAAAAAAAGATGCCTTTCACTAGTGCTTAGAAAACGTATTGCCGACATTGCACGGAAAATTTTAATCTGAGAACAAGATTCCCAAGATGATCACGACTCAATGATTAAACATTTCTCCAAACTTGATATTGAACACTTCAACTTACAATTAAAGTATCAAAATCTCAAAGAACGTTTTGGAAACAAAAAACCAGTGACATCTTCGGATGCTCCTTCATTTGATTCACTGTTTGTGATTGGGAAACTAAATGATCAGATTCAAAGTCGAGGCAATACGATTCGTGAAATAAAGGAGAAATCTCTTGCTTAACAAAGACGAATAGTGATACAGATCCCACTTTTGACCTTAAGGCGTTAGTTTCTTAGAACAAATATTTAACTGCAAAGCTCAATGCCCTTCACGATCTCAATGAATGCTTTAGGGCAGAAAATGCAAAAGTTAAGCAGCATTATAAGGAGTTGTATGATTCAATTAAAATAACGCGTGCCAAAACCACTGACCAGAACAACTCTTTGTTATCTGAAATTGAACACCTTAAGGATCAACTTAAAGAGAATTCCAAATGTGTCACTATACCTGATTGTAAACCTAAGGTGCTGGCTCCTGGTAGATATCCTATAGATGTTGAACCAATTCCCCCTAGACTCAAGAAGAATCGGGAAGTGCATCTACACTATATCAAACGCCTTAAAGAAAATGTAGAAACCCTTCGTGAAATAGTAGAGGATGCTAAGGTAGAAAGACCATTGGATACCTCTCTCGCTTTGGCTTGCTGTTACACTAAACACTCTCAAGAGCTGTTAGAATATGTAATAGGCACGTGTCCTAAAGACTTTGGCCCTCGCAATAAACAAAATGCCTCTACCAATTCACTTAGGAAAAAGGGAGTTACTTTTGTTGAACCACATGAAACCTCGACTCATAACACACCACCACAAGTTGAGCACCAGAAAATAAATTCGACTAACGTTCCTGGAATTCCCTCTACAGGAGTAAAAGGTGCCTCAACAGCTAGCAGGTCAAAGCCTAAGAGCAATACAAAGAAAGATAAGACTGTGCCAGCTAAAAGTGCCTTGAAACAAGTAGAAGCCCATTCTAGGATGAATAAGTCGTATGAGAAACATAAGAATCGTGTTGATTCTAGTATTAGCTATAAGCGTACTGTAATTAATTCGAATTCTAATACTTCTTGCAAAACTTGTAACAAATGCTTAATTTCTGTTAATCATGATCAATGTGTTGTGCGTTCTGAAATGTGTGTGAAACAATCCTCTGCCACTAAAGTGTGGCGGGTTAAGCAAGTTAAGCTTTTAAGAAAATATCTAGTTTTCATTTCTAAAAACATCTAATTTCTTTTCCATCTCTTTTCTCTCAACTCTCTCTCATCTCTTCTCTCTCTCTACACGATTCTCTCTCTCTCTCTCTCTCTCTCTCTTTTCTTAGTTTCGATTTGTGTTTCATGTTATGAAGTGTTAATCGGGAACCTACAGTTAGGTCTACTGCTCTTAAGAGTAACTATTTGCCAGCTGATCCACAGGAAACTATTGCCCCTGTAACATATAATCTTTCGTGCACTAATCAACCGGACCCTAATTGCAATTGGGGATCCAATGTATCCAAATCTCTATTTTCGCCTTTGTTCAAATGCAAGTTGTATAGATCATTCTCTGGTATTTGGACTCAGGCTGCTCAAAACATATGACTGGAGATCGCTCATGGCTCAAGAATTTCGTGAAAAAGTTTATTGGGATTGTTTGATTCGGAAATGACCATTTTGGTGCAATTATAGGATATGGGGATTATGTCATTGGTGATAGTGTAATTTCCAGGGTATACTATGTAGAAGGACTTGGACACAACCTTTTCTCTGTCGGTCAATTTTGTGATTCCGATCTTGAAGTTGCCTTCAAAAAGCACACATGCTTCGTCCGAGACTTATATGGTGTCTACCTTATTAATGGAAGTCGTGGTACGAACTTATACACCATTTATGTTGAAGATATGATGAGGTCCTCTCCCATTTGATTACTGTCTAAAGCCTCCAAGAATAAATCCTGGTTATGGCATCGTCGCCTGAATCACTTAAACTTTGGCACTCTCAATGATCTAGCTCGTAAAGATCTTGTTAGAGGCTTACCTCGGTTGAAGTTTGAAAATGATCATTTATGTTTGGCATGTCAACTTGGAAAGAGCAGGAAAGCTACCCACAAACCCAAGACGATTAACACCAATATGGAAGTTTTACACACCCTTCACATGGATTTATGTGGACCGCTAAGAGTGCAGAGTATAAATGGGAAGAAATACATTTTGGTAATAGTCGATGACTACTCCAGGTTTACATGGGTGAAGTTTTTGAGATCCAAGGATGAGACTCCTGTTTTTGTAATCAATCTGTTAAAACAACTTCAAGTCGGTCTCAACAAAACTGTCCGGTTCGTGCGGACTGATAATGGCACCGAATTCGTTAATAAAAATTTGACAGATTTCTATGAAAGCATTGGCATTACTCACGAAAAGACCATTCCGAGAACTCCTCAGCAGAATGGCATTGTTGAACAAAGGAATCGCACTCTTATTGAAGCTGCTTAGACAATGCTGATATTCTCCAAGGCTCCCTTGTTTCTTTGGGCAGAAGCTGTGGCTACTGCCTGTTACACCCAAAACCGATCCCTTATACATACTCTTCACAACAAAACCCCATATGAACTAGTGCATGACAAGAAACTGGATCTCTCTTTCCTACGTATATTTGGGGCTCTCTGCTACCCAACAAACGACAGCGAAGATCTTGGTAAATTGAAAGCTAAAGCAGACATTGGGCTCTTTGTTGGTTACGCACCAAAAAGGAAGGGTTACAGAATCTACAACAAACGGACCCGACAAATAATGGAAACCATTCACGTTATATTCGATGAGCTGACTGAGCAAACGGCTCCTGTACACTCCAGTTCAGGACCCAATCCTATCCTGTTGATGCCTGGACCTATAAGTTTAGGGCTCGTACCTAATTCTGCTCCTGTTATTCCGTATGTACCTCCCACCAATAAAGATTTGGAGCTGCTGTTTCAACCGATGTTTGATGAATATTTTGAGACTCCAACGGGTGATCATCAGATGCCTCAAGTCCCCGCAGTTCCACCCCCGGTCATTCCAACTGATCCATCAGTATCTATATCTTTTGATCACGATGCACCAACAGGCAGTCATTCACCATCATCCTCGGCTCATCGATCATCTTCGGTACATCGCGGTATTGCAACTGAGCATTCTTTTGGAGTAAATTCATTTGCTGCAACTGAGCATGAACCATTTGTTAATGTGTTTGCCCCAGACCCGAACTTTGAAGCATCATCTTCTAGGACTCTTACGATTACTACACCCAACAAATCCACTCAACCTCATGAACATCTCCGCAAATGGACCGACTCTCATCCTCTTGATAATATTATTGGGAACCCTTCTCGACCGGTATCCACTCAGAAACAGCTTGCTACAGATGCTCTGTGGTGCTTCTACAATTCACTACTGTCCAAAGTCGAACCTAAAAACTTCAAATCTGCTGTTGCTAAAGACTGCTGGTTTCAAGCCATGCAAGATGAAATCCATGAATTTGATCAACTGGACGTATGGGAATTAGTGCCACCTCCAGACTGTGCAATGATTATTGCTCTCAAGTGGATTTATAAGGTGAAACTTGACGAGTATGGTGACGTGTTGAAAAATAAGACACGTCTTGTGGCGAAAGGATATCGTCAAGAAGAAGGTCTTGATTTTGAAGAATCCTTCACCCCGGTCGCCAGACTTGAAGCTATCAGAATATTTTTTGCCAATGTTGCCAGCAAAAAACATGACAGTTTATCAAATGGACGTGAAAACTGCATTCTTAAATGGCGAGCTTAAAGAAGAAGTCTATGTGAGCCAACCAGAAGGCTTCGTTGACCCAGATCGTCCACATCATGTCTACCGTCTGAAGAAAGCTCTTTACGGGTTAAAGCAGGCACCCCGGGCGTGGTATGACACTTTGTCGAAGTTTCTTCTGGCACAAGGATTCTCCAAGGGTGTAGTCGATCCAACCTTGTTCATTCGGAAAACAGGCAAACACACTCTTCATGTTCAAATATATGTTGATGATATCATATTTGCCTCGACCGACCCCAAAGACTGTGACCGTTTTTCTAATGAAATGAGCTCTAAATTTCAAATGTCGATGATGGGTCAAATATCCTTTTTCTTAGGCTTACAAATTTCTCAGAATCCTAGAGGCATTTTCATAAATCAATCTAAATACGCTAATGAGATTTTAAAGAAATTTGATCTTCATAAAAGTGACCCTGTTGACACTCCCATGGTGGAGCGAACAAAACTGGATGAGGACCTCTCAGGGATCCCTGTTGACCAGACCCAATATCGCAGTATGATTGGATCCCTGATGTATCTCACAGCCAGTAGACCTGACCTTGTTTTTGCTGTGTGCATGTGTGCTAGATATCAATCTAAGCCCACTAAAAAGCACCTTGAAGCAGTTAAAAGGGCCTTTCAGTATCTCCAAGGATCCATAAATATGGGTCTTTGGTATCTAAAAGACACCGCCATGGCACTAACAGCATACGCAGACGCAGATCATGCAGGTTGTCAAGACACTCGAAGAAGCACATCTGGCAGTGCTCAGTTCCTTGGTGATAAGTTAGTTAGCTGGTCATCAAAGAAACAAACTAGCATGTCCATCTCGTCTACAGAGGCTGAATACATCGCGATGTCTGGTTGCTGTGCCCAAATCCTATGGATGCGGTCTCAATTATCGGATTATGGCTTTGCATACAATCACATCCCTCTGTATTGTGACAACAAGAGTGCCATAGCTCTATGCTGCAACAACGTCCAGCACTCCAGGTCTAAACACATCGACATCCGACATCATTTCATCAGAGAACAAGTGGAGAAGGGAGTGGTTGAGTTGTATTTCGTGAGGACAGAGTATCAACTGGCGGATATATTCACTAAGGCACTGCCCAGAGAACGATTTGAATTCATTCTCCCGCGGCTTGGCATGAAGCCAGAGACACTCAAACGTCTTCAGGATGATAAGGATGAGTAACGTATTTGCTTCAAGTATCCTATGTAAATATGTACATATTCATCATCAAAAAGAAAATACAAAAATATAAAACCCACAAAAATCCATAAAAATCAGAAAATATAAACTCTCAAAAATTTTTTTTTAATTAATAAATAAATAAATAAATTTTTCCAAGACATGTCTTCCGTTTATCGATAACATTTACGGTCCTAGAAATGTCATTCAATAATGACACAGGCCTTTAAATGAAGCTCGAACAGAAGTTCAAACTTTTCAAAACATGTCTAAATGGCTTGCAGTTACTTCAGACTGCAACCCGGTTTTCAAAATGAGGAAAGTTCGTCGCCAAAAAGACGACTGTTCCTAACAACGGGTGATTAAGTTCTCCCAGGCATGGATTACTTTATATCCGTGCATCCTCGATCTAATGTACGCTTCAGTGCATTATTTCTTGATTAAGAAGAGAAGTCTTCTTTTATCCTTATAATTTTTTCGTCTATGATTCTTCAGAAAATTATTTGGATGTCACATGGTGGTTTAATCTTATTGTTGAAAATCAATCGGACTTGAATTTCACAAAATTTGACACTCAATCAACGACTACAGCTCTTTAAATAGAAAACGGGTCATTGATTGAGGGGGAGAGTATTTTTCAAATTTATGACATCTAACGGGCATGTTTTATGCATCATATAAATAATTGTGAAAGGTCTTGTATCTAACGGGGTTATTTTTTGAGGGGGAGTTAACCGTGTGTTAACTCAAAAGACCAAATGTGTCAATTACATGCAAGTTTAGGATATTGTGTGCTAAGTGTTATTTGTCTCCTAGACCCGTAAAGTGTTAAAGACCGTTTGTGGCATTTATGAATCTCAAATAATCCCTTTGTAACACTTAAACCTTAAAATGAAAAGAAAGTAGAAATTAAGGGGCCAAATCTGTCATTTTCATAAAGTTTAACCTAGGTATAAAAACCCCCCTTGCGTTTTGACTTGGTCAAAGTTATCAAAAACTAGTCAAACATCCCTCTCTTTCTCTCTCAACTCAAAACGCACCCTTCCTTTGCGATTTGCCTGACCTGCACCTATTCGTGTGATCTCTTGTTTAGGTAATGCATGATTTGTGTTTATTATCATTTATCTATATCATCTCCGCCTGAGTTTTCATTAAATCGCATTTTGGTAGGCTATTTGTGCGAAATCATCAACCGGACTTTGGTTAGTGGTTCAATTTGACTTTTAATTGCTGGGTGTTAGTTAGATATAGTACATAATGCCCTGTTGATGTCCTAATTATCTCCCCAATAGCTTGCTTAGGGTCCGTGGAACTTCCGAACAAGTGTTGTCTTTTAATGCCAAAATAGTGGTCGTAGGATGCTTGAAATGACCACTTGTCGTTGATATTATTGTCAGTAGGCATTATAGAAAGTATATAATGATCCCTCGTTGCCTAGGATGTTTTGCTTTATAAGTTAGAATCTGAGTTTAAAAGCATTCTTGGTTGTGTTTTGCTTACTAATTCTTGGTTGCGTTTTGCTTAGGAAATCTTGTTTGCGTTTTGCTTAGGATTTCTTGGTTGCGTTTTGTTGAGGATTTCTAGGTTGCGATTTGCTTAAAGATACTAGGTTGCGTTTTGATTGATATCCCTGATTGCGTTTTGCTCAGACTCTTGTTGCGTTTTGGTTTGCTTAGATATTCTTCGTTGCGTTTTGCTTGACTGTTGTTGGTTGCGATTTGATACGGAAAACTTGGTTGCGTTTTGCTTGTAGAATTCTTGATTGCGTTTTGTCTGTATGATCCTAGTTGCGTTTTGTCCTCTGATATGCTATTGCGTTTTGAGTATTAAATATTAACAGGAACAAAACGCAGTCATTGCGTTTTGTATAGAAGACACTTAAAATATTTAAATAGTAAAACCTCTATTTCGAAAATTTCTTAAATGGTTGCGTTTTGCTTATTTTAAATATAATAGTGCTTGCGTTTTGATTGTTGCGTTTTGCCTAGTGCGATTGGTGTGATTGCGTTTTGCTTATACTGCGTTTTGCCTAGGTTTCTAATAAAATAATCATTGCGTTTTGTTGCATTGCGTTTTGAATCATGAGGATTCCTTTGATTGCGTTTTGCCTATTGTAACGTATCCCTTGCGTTTTGTCTCTCATTGCTTGTAAATTGTTATCGGGTCTTGTGGTGTAGTCATTATGTTAAGTCTTCTCTTACAAGAGTAAACTTCCGTTGGCTCAAGAGTTGTCTTCAAATTATTGACCTTCACCATAACATGATCTAGGTATCCTTTTCCTAGATATAATCCATAACTGATTAACTCCTGAGCACCTGCTCACATCTAACATCTCCTATCTGTATGTCCATCGTTCTGTGAATGTGACTGTGCAGATATAATGGCTAATGTTAATGCTCCGATTGAACAAGCACTTGCGGTGGCACCACCCACTCGCACTGATGAACAAATCTTGCCTCGCATTAGATGGGTGCCAATAGGGAAAAGCAACTATTATCTGGACGCTGAAAAGTCATAAAGCAACCCAATCTACAAAATTGCGGTGGACATTCTAAAGCATACCAACTTCTTCAGAGCGTTTACCGCCTCTTCGACAATACCAACTATCTATATTCAACAGTTCTGGGATACTATTTGCTATGACAGAACCGACGGGGGTTACAAGTGTCAACTGGATGAGCAATGGTTCAACCTTACTAAAGACACACTTAGAGATGCTCTTCAAATCACACCAGTCAACAACAACAAGGCTTTTTCTTCCCCTCCAACTCAGGATACTCTTATCAACTTTGTCAACGGTCTGGGTTATCCAAAAGAAGTCAAACACTTATCTAATGTCGTCACTAATGACATGTTCCAACCGTGGAGGGCACTCACGATAATCATTAATCTGTGCCTTACGGGAAAGACTTCTGGGTTTTGAAGGCCAAGAGCTCCAGTGTTGCAGATTCTTTGGGGCGTCATCAATCGAGCTCATATCGATTATGCGGAAAGGATGTGGGAAGAATTCACTCAATCCATCCATACCTTCACGGAAGACAAAAAGAATCTGGCACAACACACTCAGGGAAAGAAGAAAGCCACTCTCATTGTGATCCCAAGTGTGAGGTTCACTAAACTGATTATCTTTCACCTGCAACGCAAGCACAAGTTCCATCCAAGACCAGAGTCTCCCCTTCATTTGCCGACTGAAGAACCCATTCTGGGATATCTCAAATTCAGTGCCAAAGGAACCAAAAGGGAAGTGTTTGGGATGCCTATTCCGAATGAACTCATCACTGATGACATTCGAGGAGCAGATTACTACGATGCTTATCTGAAGAAAGTAGCCAAGCATCAAAGATATCTTGCAGGTGAAGAAGTTAGTGATCCTGACTCTCTTGCACCAAAACCCGCAAAATCAACCAAACCCAAGATAACCAAGCAAGCTAAACCCGCAACACCTAAAGCAGCAACCAAGAAACCTCAACCAGCACCAACCAAGCCTAAGGAGAAGAAACGTAAGCAGGCTAAGGAAACCACTGAAGCAACACCGCCAGCCAAACGAGCTAAAGCTGGGAAGGTGGCAAAGAAGCGAACCCTTAAGAAATCTCAGCAGCTGGTCGATGAGTTTGTTGATGAGGGTATTCCATTGACTGAACCTGGGTTTGGTGACTTAGAAGCGGATACGCAAAGGGATATTAAAGAAAGTATGAAGGATGCTCACGGTGCACATCGGGGTCCTCTCCTACCTGTGGTGTTCAGGGAAACTAATACTGGAAAGTTTCAACCACTTCCAGAGGTAGTGGGAAAAGGAAAGGAGAAAGTCGGTGCTGAGCAAGCTGCTCGGGTTCTACTAAATCTTCAAACTCTAAAGAAAAAGAACCCAATTGAACAATACATCTTTCAAAGACGTACTTCCACACCAACTAAACCCTCGGGTCACGACGAATCATCGTCCCTGTATGCTGAACTGGGCTTGACTGAAAGTGACATGGAATCAGATGAGGAAGTGCCTCCCGTAGTCAAAAGTGGTGCTCCAAACGAAGGCCAGGCTAGACCAAACCCTGGTATACAAGATGAAGGCCAGGCTAGACCAAACCCTGGTAATGATACAGTGTCTCAAACTCTATCAACTCCTGGTGTTCATGCTAGGCCAAACCTTGAACACACAAATGTTGAGGCCACTGACGCTACAAGTCAACCACAACCGGGACAAATGGATGAAGAGTTCACCGCCACTGCATACCCTAACATTCAGGAGAATCTTAAGCTGATGGTTGACGATCAGGTGATTCCCGAGGAGCCTGCCAGCTCTACAGGGACGTTGTTTTCTCTACAACACCTAGCCAAAGACTTCAGCTTTGGCGATCAATTCTTTAATGATAAACCCCCAGAAGCCAACAATGAGAAGGCAACAGCAGATACAGAAGCTGAATCAATGGTGTCAGTCACAATCCATCAAGACACCTCTGCTATCCCTCTTATGACTTCACCGGTGATTGATCTCGTGTCTGTACCCGATTCTCCCATTGTGCATCGGCCTTTACCAACCACCACAACTGCAACTGCAACAACAACAACAATTATGACAACCATTCCTCTACCACCTCAGCCACAACACGTTTCCTCAAATTCCATCTTAATCAACCGCCTAGGAGAACTCGAACAACATATCGCAGATTTGGTGGATGCAAACCAAGCCTTGGAGGCAAGATTAGACAAACATGGGTCCAGACTGTACATGTTGGAGAATCAAGATATTCCCAATTAAGTGAGCAAAGCTGTGGATGAAATAGTCAAGGATGCTGTTGATTGGGCCATGCATGCACCACTCAGGGAGTGCTTCAGAGATGCCAGAAGCTGATATGAAAGAAATTCTTCACAACCGAATGTGGGAATCCAAATCCTACCAAACTCATGAAGATCACATGACGCTGTACGAGGCTCTGGAGAAGTCTATGGCCCGAGATAACAGAGACCAGCTCCTGTCTGACTTGGCTGAAGCAAGGAAAAAGAAGAAAAAGAGACAGGGCTCACCTAAAACACCATCTGGCTCTCCACCTCATCCTCCACCTCCTCCACCACCACCAGCAGGTCCCTCTGGAACTTCAGGAGCCTCTGGCGCTTCTGGGTCATCTCAATCACCACCTCCTCCTCCACCTCCATCCAACACTCAGGGTGGTCAGTCTACAAGCACCGCTGCCCCCAGCTCCTCAAAGACGGCTGCTTCAGCAGAATATACGGCTTGGACGATGACCGACACCAGAATTAAGCCGTCGATCTCACCAATTCCTGAAGAACTTCATATGGGTGACGATACGACTGCAGACGAACAAGCATACTCATCTAGTGGTGAAGACGTTGGACGTGATCATATTCCCACTGTAAACTTGAGGCAGAGTTGGTGGAAGCCTATCACTGAAGACCGACCTGCTACACCTGAACCTGCCTGGTCCATCCCATCATCTGATCTGACCGTCCCAACGAACAACTGGGCCTCTGCTCTGAAGTCTACCTATACACCTCCACCAGAGAACTCACTACTTGCTCAGATCGGTGATATGGCAACATTCATGGACTGGTATTGCAAAAAGCAAGGAATCTCTGAACTGACTCAAAAAGACCTGGAAGGCCCTGCATACGAAATTGTCAAAGTCTTTCATCCCGACGTAGTGCATCTCCAGTTCCAAATGGAAGAATGCCACAAACTTCTCACCGATCAAGTGGACGATGCAATCCTAAGGTACAACGTCAGCAAACCACTACCGTTGGGTGGTGATCCGGGTCATGTCACAATACAACCGGATTTCTTCTTCAATAAAGACTTGGAATATCTATGGTACGGCTGCAAAATAGGCAGGCCTGCCTTGTCAATCTCGAAAATGAAGGCTGCCTATTATCCTGATGTCGGCTTAGAGCAAATGGTACCAGATCAAATGTGGATTGAAGAAGAATGCAAGTATGACGTCGCTGCGATGTATGGCATATCTCACTGGTGGTTTCAAAGACAAAGGTTCTACATTGATCGACACACATCTGAAGGTGATCGCAGGGCTGTGCGAACCCATATGCGTATCTTAAGTGTTGTAAGAATTGAAGTCTTCCCAATGTATGGGTACAATTACATGAAGAAGATTGTCTTTCGTCGAGCTGATCTCAAAGAATACGTCATCTCGGAAAGGGACTTCAAATATCTGTACCCTAGTAACTTTGAAGATCTGTACTTGTTGAATCTTAAAGGTCACTTGAACCATCTCTCGCCTGAAGACAAAAAGATTCTTACTGTGGCTGTCAACTTGTAGACCAAAAACTTGGTTATCCGACACCGCGTAAGACTTCCAGCTGGGGATTGAGAGCTACCAGATGCTGTTAAACCTTACCAAACCTTGATGGGATGCCAAGGGATTTGAGTACAAGCATGACTTCACAGTAATTAACTCTCCAAGGGCCGTCACGTTTAGGGACAAATATAAGGTTCAGATGATTATCCGGTTTAATGAAATCCACAAGTTCAGTGATGGTACTCTACACCAGATTGATGAAGCATTGGATTACAGAGTCAAGGAATTCAGGGTTAACAGGAGGAATCCGGGGTTGGATACACGGTTTTGGACAAAGAGAGACGTCGACAGAAGCAAGGAGTTTATGTTTGCCATACAGAAACGACTTAAGACAAGACGTATCTTCTAGAATCTGGAAAGCTTTGTTGGTGGCAGGATAAGAGAAGGAGACTACCGATTGCTGAAAAGAACCGAATGAGGGGTAGTTTTCTTATATGTTGTTTTCATATGTACATTCTAACGTAGTGATTAAACTGTCCCTTGGGCTTGTATATTAAGTAGTCATATGTTCCATAATCGGCTTGTATAAATCTGACACACTTTCTCCCAAATTTTCCAAACTTAAATCAATTGAGACCCAAAATCTCAACGGATTTGAAATTTTTGCTCGGGGGAGAAAAAGTGATTTAATTATGAAAATCTGATAAAAATTGTGATTTCTTAAAGTGTAGGCTCTCCCATATGTGCTAAACTCTTTCGAATATCGATGCACATATTGAGGGGGAGCGAATGGTTATGATGGCAATTGTGGAATCAACTAAGACCGTCCATGTAATTACTTTACCGAAGTTATAAGGATGGTAAGGTTAGGTAATCAATCCCATGATCCCGCCAGAGCCGGAGGGATCTACCCAGGGACAATCCACTAGTTAGTGTAGAAGTCCTTAGGTATGATCATAAAAGGAGTAATGTGAGAATAAGGGAATAGTGCGGACTGAGATGGAGCTAGTACTAGAACATACCCAACAAGGTTCTAGTTATGATATCTCGGTAAGCACTGAAGGGGTTGAAAAATGAAAAAGAAATGCTAAGATAAAGGGTGAAAAGAAAGCAGCCCTCCTTAAACCTTAGGCAGAAACCAGGTCACTACATATGCTGTCAGAATCACATGATTGATTGCTGACATTGAAGACAAGTATCATGGACCCAGTGATATGTTGCACAACCCTCCCTATCCACTCAAGATCCCTCAAAGGATTCTTGTTTCACCTCTCACGAAGATCAATACATTTTTATCGTCTCTCTCACTCCGAGTTAGACGATATTGAAAAGATGGCAGTCTGCTCCAGCCTCCGACTACCAAAAACCAAAAATGCACTATTGAGTCTAGAGCCATGAGATCATCAATAAATCTCGTTAGGACACTATTCCAATATACTTGTGTTTCACACACTGTGAAAACAAGGATTATCTTAAGAGTCCTACGCATTATCCTTGTGATATTGCCAGAACATCCGAGTGATACGAAAGTATTCACAGTGAAGATGGAAATCCTACTAGAGCCAACATCAAACAAGCTCTAGGTAGGTGACTTGTGAGATCCTTAATGGATCAAACTTGTGACACTGGGCATCGATTCGGTCCAGATTATGAATTGACGGAGGATGAATTTTGATAAAAGCTTAAAACTCTCGATGTGTTACAAAAATCACTTTAACTAGTGACACATCGATTGATTTTCAAATCAATTTTATCTTCAATCGGTGAGAGAGTAACTCACTGATTCACTCTTACCGTTCTATTAGTAGCAATACTATTAGTGAGGTAGCCTGCTTTGAGGTGTCCGGTAAAGAGATACTAGCAAGTACAGTGAATCTAATGCATCTGCGTTAGATGATCTAACACTTTGAGCTGGAAACCCTATCAAGGAGGTTCTTATAATGAATCTACCTGATCACAGGTATAGTATTTATATTGTAAAACGGTCCTCACAGAACTGGAGGTTAATGCAATTGAACTTTGACGAATGACAAAGCCATATTCGTCACCATGCTTTATTGTTAACTGTTGGATTTCAAGATTACATAAAGATGGAGATGCAGATGCCTCGTTCCAGTAAAGTCAATTCACCACCCCATGCTCACACTTAATGTTTCTAATCAAAGACATCATGACAACAGAAAGACCTACAACACAGCTTCCGCAACTCTGATAAGTTCTATCATGATCCAGAAGGGTGTGAGTATGCGGGTCTGAGAGTCACAACATCACATGAAGGAAATGTTCTACAACAAGGATAATTAAGAGATTTAAAGCGGATGGTGATCTCAAAGAAAGCTCAAAGATCACTCAAGTCCAAGGAACAAAGATCACTACTTGATGTACAACGACAAATGTTGAATAATCAAAAGACTACACGTCAGAATCAAAGATTAACTCAAATACAATGCTAGGATTCAATTTGTATTTTCTGGGGTGACCTACCTTAGGGGGAGATTGTTAGGATTATGAAAATCCATGTAAAAGACTCGGTCACCCCGTGTTATATCTAGCATAGGTTAGGTCGTAGTCTTAGTTTTAATCGTTTAGTTACCGTAAGACTTATGGTGTTGGGCCGGGTCTTTACCCACTTGTTAGCCCACTCTATGGCCTATTTAAGGGCACCAAACTCTTGTATAAATTCCCCTTTCCAGCCATGGGAAGGGGTTGGATGTTCATTTTATGACAAACACACACTAAGTGATTTTCTCTCTCTAGAACTCCCACTTTCTCTCTCTAGACAATTTGACCAAACATTAATCCTAGGCTTGTGTTATGATATCCAATATACTACACGCCTCTTGAAGGAGGTTGTTAAACCGCCTTTATTCCTCACTTTTGCTCAAGCATGACTTTTTATGCCCTCAAATTTGTTCATTTAGTATATTTGACATATAAATAACACTTAGGATCATATATAACATTGATTTGCCACAGATTCATCAGAACCATCCATAACGATCATATTTTATCATTTTAAGCATTAGAACATGAAACAACATACAAGTAATGCCATTTAAGGCTCAAACACATTTAAGGATACACATTAAACACTAACTTACACCAACCCACAAACATTTTACAATATTTCACTTAAACCTAAATTTTCACACCTAAAATTGATCATAGCATACTCGTGTGTTAACCATTCACAAAATTGAAATAAATGAGTGTTATACACACCTAAACAAGCAAAACCCCTTAATCAATTTGAAGTTTTACACACTTTTAATTTTGAGAAACCCTAATTCAAGATTTAGGGTTTTCGAGTTCAAGAGTGGATGAAATCTCAATTCCTTTGAGGTAGGAGTTGTTTAGGAGGTGTAGAGCATGTTCTCTTCTGTACCTTAAGCGTGAAAATAACTGGAAATGGAGAACACGTAGTGGCGATTTTGAGTTTGTGAGGGAGGGAAGATTTAAAAGGTAAGTGTGTGTTTGTGTGTGAAGTGAACGGGGTGGGGGTGAATGTGTTATAAAACCATTTTTGTTTTTGACACATTTCCCCCTAAATTTCATAACCCTTTTAATTTTCTAATATAAGTTTTATTAGGCAAGTAAAGTTTAACAATTGGCACAAATAGTCCCTAATGTTTTTAACTAGCATACCTAACAACTTATATTTGCACATTTACTCCCTAAAAGCATAAACATATAACATATAAGGCACAGATAAGCTAAACTTAATTAACTTTCCTTAAAATTGAAATTTTGTTATTGTTTAAAAAGCCTTTTTCCTTTAATCACATTATTATTATGAAGAACATATTAAATATTTTCTCCCCCTCAAACAATGACCCGTTTTCTAGTTAAAGAGCTGTAGTCGTGGTTTGAGTGGTTAAATGTTTTTGAAAAAGCATTTTCAGATGACTTAATGTTTTATTTTGAAAATGAAACACCAATAAAATAAGATTTCTCCTATTTTCACACATAAGTGCACTGACACGTACACTTATGGCATATAGAAGGCACGAGTTGTGTTGCAAAGTAAACACAAGCCTTTGCATGGTCATAAAGTAGACCATGCCCGAGAATAAATTCTCGTTATGAGGTCAAGTTTTCTTTTTGAAATACTTGCCTTTAAGATGATGACCGGGTTGCTATCTGAAATAATAGCAAGCCATTTTTGGCATGTTTTGAAAACTTTTAAACTTCTGCTCGAACTTCATTTACAGCCTCGTATCATTATTAAATGACATTTCTAAGACCGTAAATGTTATCGATTTTCAGAAGACATGCCATTATTACCTCTTTTTTATATTTTTCTTATTTTTTAATTTTTTATTTGGTTTTAAGGGTTTTATATTTTTGTATTTTGTTTTTATAAAGGTTTTCTGAAAATGAAAAATCTTTTTGGTTTTTCTGGTTTTTAATATATATACATATTATATACAGGATATTTGAATAGGTACCACCACTATTCTTCAGCTTCATCTGCCAATTGTTTCAGGGTCTCCGACGTAAAACTTCGCATTCCCAGCTTGTTGATAAGAAATTCAATTCTTTCTCTGCCAAGGGCTTTAGTGAAGATGTCCGCTAGCTGATACTCCGTATTGACAAAGTAAAGCTCTACTACTCCGTTCTCAACTTGCTCTTTTATGAAGTGGAATCTGATGTCAATATGTTTTGATCGAGAATGTTGAACATTGTTGCAGCATAAGGCAATAGCGCTTTTGTTATCACAGTACATTGGAATTTTATTGAATCCAAGGCCATAGTCGGTAAGCTGTGATCTCATCCAAAGGACTTGAGCACAACAGCCAGACAAGGCTATATATTCAGCTTCCGTACTGGATATCGCAGCGCTTTTCTGCCTTTTTGATGACCAGCTAACAAGTCTGTCTCCCAATAATTGCATACTTCCAGATGTACTTCGTCTAGTATCTTGGCAACCCGCATGATCAGCGTCTGCATAAGCTGTTAGAGCAATAGAAGAATCCTTTGGATACCAGAGTCCCCTATTAACGGTTCCTCTTAGGTATTTAAAGATTCTTTTTACAGCATGTAAGTGCTTTTCGGTAGGCTTTGCCTGATACCGGGCACACATGCATACAACAAATGTTAGGTCTGGTCTACTGGCTGTAAGATACATAAGGGTGCCAACCATTCCACGATAGTGTGTAGGGTCAACGGCTTTCCCTTGTGGATCTTCATCCAGTTTGGATTTCTCCACCATGGGAGTATCTACGGGGTCACTAGATTCCATACCATATTTTTTCAAAGATTCAAGAGCATATTTTGACTGGTTTAGAAAGATGCCTCTGGGACTTTGTGAAATCTGTAGTCCTAGAAAAAAAATGATATTTTGCCCATCATCGACATCTTAAACTTTGAACAAATTATTTTTGAAAATTGGTCACATTGTTCAGGTGTAGTAGACGCAAAGATTATATCATCAACATAGATTTATACCAGGAGAATATCTTTGCCTTGTCTTCAGATGAACAATGTGGGATCCATGGCTCCTTTAGAGAATTCCTGAGAGAGTATAAACTTCAACAATAGATCATACCACACGCGAGGAGCTTGTTTCAAGCCATAAAGAGCCTTTTTAAGCTTGTACACATGATTCAGATTGTCTTGATCCACAAACCCGTCCGGTTGGCTAACACAAACTTCTTCGCGCAGAATGCCGTTTAAGAATGCCGTCTTTACATCCATTTGGTAGACTATCATATTCACGTAAGCAACAAATGCGAGGAATATTCGAATAACATCAAGTCTAGCCACTAGAGCAAAAGATTCTTCAAAATCAATTCCCTCTTCTTGACGATAACCATGTGCAACAAATCGAGCCTTGTTCTTCAAAATTCCTCCTAATTCATCAATTTTCACCTTGTAGATCCATTGTAAAGTAATGACCATCACTTTATCTAGACGAGGAACAAGTTCCCAGACTTTAAGACGTTCAAATTCATTTAGTTCCTCTTGCATTGCTTCAATCCAACATGATTGAGTTAATGCGTCTTTATAAGTCTTTGGTTCAACTGATGTGAGGAAAGCATCATAGTAACAAAATAAGTCTTGTTCATGGAGTTGGAGTCTTGTGGAAATAGGTCTTTCGAGTTCACCGATGATGTTTTCTAAATGATGATCTTTGTCCATTTGTTAACAAGTTTTAACTTAGGAACAACAGTGTGCACAAAAGTGGAATAACATCCGAAGAAGAAGATTCAAAATTGTTTTTTGGAATTAGAATACCAAATAATGGATCGTTATTCATGTGTGCAACATCTCAGTCGTGATTCTCTTCTTCAACATCAATAGAAATGACAAGAGATTGAGTTTTGAGTAAAGTTTGTGAGTTACTAGGTGATGGTGCATCTTGGTCAATAGTTGTTGAGGAAGGTGAACCGATTGATTCAACGGGTGCTAGAGCTACTATTGCAGCATTTGGAGCAATGACTTCAGGTCCTGGAGGATCAATACTAGGTGGAGGATTAAGTAATTCATCAAATAGTAGTTGAAACAAAATATCCCAATCAGTTCTTGAAGGTGGTACATACGGTGTTGAAGGAGGAGTGTTTGGTACGAGTCCTGAACTGATTGTTGCAGGATTCATTTCATGAAGTACGGGTTCTAAACTGATGTGTTCAGAAGCCATAGTTGTTAGATCATCAAAATCTACATGAATTGTTTCGATGATTCATCTGGTACGTCGATTATAAATTCAAAATGCTTTCTTTGTGGGTGCGTAGGTAATGAAAATACCAATATCAGCTTTCGGTTATAACTTTCCCAAGTTCTCGCTATCATTTGTCAGATAACAAAGTGCACCAAATACATGAAAGAATGATAAGTCGGAAAGTTTGTCATGTAAAAGCTCATATGGTGTTTTGCCATGACGAAGACGTCTGATGGAATGATTTTAGGTATAACATCCAGTAGCAACTGCTTCTGCCCATAAGAATAACGGAGCTTTTGCATAAATTAACATTGTGTGGGCAGCTTCAAATAGCGTATGATTACGTCTTTCAACGACACCATTTTGCTATGGAGTTTGAAAAACAGATGTTTCATGAGAGATGCCAACCATCGCATAATATTCATGCAAAGTTTGATTAACAAATTCAGTTCCATTATCTGTTCTGATTCGTCAGACAGGTGCCTTAAGCCGTAGTTGGATCATCTTGAGAAACTTGATTATGAAATCTGGAGCTTCATCTTTTGAACTTAAGCACTTTACCCATGTAAATCGAGAGTAATCATCGATAATGACGAGGATGTATTTCTTTCCATTAACACTTGCGACACGCATTGGGCCAAAAATATCCATGTGCAAAAGATAAAGTTTTTCTTGGTTAGTGTCTTCAGATTTAGGTTTGTAGGGTTTCTTCTTGCTTTTGCCCATTGCACATGCAGAACACAGATGGTCCTTTTCAAATTTTAGCTTAGGGAGACCTCGAACAAGACCGTGTCTAGCTAAATGGTTGATTGCACCAAAGTTCAGATGAGATAGACGTCGGTGCCATAGCCATGACTTAGTCTTTGAGGCCTTTGACAAGAGACATATAGGAAAGGACGCCATCATATCTCCAAGAGACTGTGTATACAGATTGTTTCCTCAAGATCCAGTCAATAAATCAACACCTTTTAGATTACGAATGAAGCAGGTGTGTTGACAAAAAGCAACTTCAAGGTTTGAATCACAGAATTGCCCAACAGAGAATAAGTTGTGTCCAAGTCCTTCCACGTAGTAAACCCTTAAGATCGTAACATTCTCAATCTGATAATCACCATATCCTATTTTCTTTGCCACGTGATGATTTCTGAATTTTACTGTACCCAAAAATTTATTGACGAAATTGGTAAGCTGAGAGCGATCTCTGGTCATATGCTTGGAGCAGCCAGAGTCCGAATACCAAAGAACAATTTGGACGACCTGCATTCATCAAGAGAGGAAGATGGAACATCAGAAACTATAGATCCCTAAGATTTACTGGGTTCCTTGTTGTTAGCAGATATAGATTTAATAATCTTAGGTTTGTTAACAGGAACATTAGTTTTGGTTTTCCTAGGTTTCCTTGAGTAAACCAATGTTACTACAGGTGTATGTGTATCAGTTTCTAGAGCAGTTGGTTTCCTAAGAGGCACTTCAGCAGTTATAGTAATCCTAGTTAAAGGGCACGCATTTCCTACTATAGTGAAGGTCTGACCAGTAGGTCTCCAAGTGTATCCAATATTTGTGAATACCTTTCCTGTTGGTTTCCATACTTTTCTCTTTGAACTTTTCTTAACAGATTTAGATTTAGCATGAGCATTTACATCATTGATAAAATTAAGAACACACAAATCATGATCATCAAAAAGCATGCAACCATTACACTTAACACATAGAAGTTCAGAATCCGCATTAAGCTTGGAATGCTGCACATTTGCAGTTCCTTGAGGTTCAACAACAAACTTCTCATTTTTCAAACTAGATTTAACTGTCCCAGGGTGGGCTTCTACTTTATTCTTCTGAGTACTACTTGGTATTTTCTGAATCTTATCTTTCTTTGTATTGCCTGAAGGTTGTGATCCGCTAGCACTAGTAGACGGTTTTACTCCTGTAGAAGACAACATAGGTTTGTTAGATACTAGGTTTTGTTGAGAAGCATATTTTTGTGTTGTGTTTCCTTGAGGATGTGGACAGGCTCTGTGTAATTCTAAATCTTTTGCCCTTTGTCACTTTGGGGTCACAACCACTTAATTTTTTTGTCACTTGAATTGTTGTTGCTAGTGGCAGTTTGTCTGATTATTATAAGCAACTCCTGAATTCATTTGGTATACTTACAAGCAGAGTCTAAGGAATTATTTAAAAGATTTTGGGATTTTCCTTGTTTAACTACTTCCCTAAGAATCGCAGCTTGTTTCTGAGTGTGCCTAAGGTAGTTAGAGTGAGCTGTCCTATTGTTTAACAATTTAGGGGCTATTGGTTCCACATCAAATTTAAGCATTTCTGGAGCAATAGTGTGTTTGGTAACAATATAATCAGCTAAATCTTTTCCTTTAAGTTTATTTAATTCATCCTTGAGAGCTGTAATGACCAAACCTTTTTCCTGAAGACTTACATTTAAATCAGAGATTTCCATAGACTTTTGATTGACTTAATTAATTATAGCATCACATTGTTCTTTTGATCGTAAACGTGTTGGTTTGATCGAGTCATAAAGTTTCTTATATGTTTGTTTCAAATGGTCATTCTCAGCAATAAGTTTTGACACCCTATGATCCAATTCAATATTTATCGTTTCAATCTCTTCTATGTCCTTTTTGACCTTATCCTCATTCATATTTCCACTTAAAGATTTAATTCTCTCTTTCAACTTCATTATGACTGTGTCTTTCTCTTGTGATTGAGCTTTCAATTTATTTAATTCAAAGTATTGATCAAAATTTAGAGCACTTTGATTTGAAATAGAATTGTCCCTTTGAATTTTTTATTTATTAAGTTGAGTATCAACTTCTAAAGAGATGCAACGTTTTTAAAGAGTTGTATAACTTCTGAACAGTTTATCATAAGTCTCTTTTTCAATGAAATCCTTTTTGTTGAGAAGCTCAGTCTTAAGTTTGAGACACTTTTTACATTCATGCATATTCACAGAAGCATTATCCACTAAAGAATTCATAATTATGCTCAATATATCTTTGTTAATGACTTGTTCCAAGAGTCGTTCGTTCTCATTTAAAACTTGATTCATTTTAACTTCAAACATTTTGGACTCTAAACGATGTTTTTCGACAGCCTATTCTATTTTATGGAAGATATTTTGGACTTCAGTAAGTTCATCAATAAAATATTGATCGAATGTATTGAATATGCCCTTTAGTGCTTTTAAAAATGGAATAATTTCATCCCTAAAACAAGCTTTTGTATGTTCAAACCCCCACGAGCCCTCAGTGATGGCCGTGGCCCTGGTTCTTTCTTTGACAATCACGTCAAAGCTAGCAAGATGGTGTTTAAGTTTCTTCAAACTCATATTTACCATGCTGAATTTAGGAAGTTCTTTTGGAACCTCAACTTTGGTGGGTCTACAAGAAGGACTAGGATCTAAAGAATTCATAAAATTCTGAAACCAAAAGGCTTGTTCAACAGATAATTCAATTTTTGGAACAAATCATTTTTGAAAATCTTGAGAAACTTGGTTGAGAACAGCATAATCAACGGGTGTGGTATTAACTTTCTTTTCTAAAACCATTGGATCCAATTGTTTTAAAAGCACTTTTGAATGACTCTCTTCAGCAAGCATTAGGGTCTTTTCGGAGTCATGAATCACAATAGCACTAGTGCTCTTAATAACATTACCATCATAAAGCTTTGGTTCCAACTGCTAAGCTTTCTTCAGATAGAAAGGATTTTGAAAACCTAGAGCTTGTTTAGTGATATGATCATAGAAAAACCATGGTTTTGTCAACATATGAACAATTTGTGCTAATTGATCTCTTTTATAAACAATATTATCCAGCAGTTTGATCTTCTTTTCTAAAGAAATTTCTCTATCAATGTTTCTAGATTCTTCTTTCTTAAAATCATTTTTAAGAAGAGTAACTGCTTGCATTAAAGATTCTTTTTCTTTTAATTGTTTAGAAAGAGTTTGTTTAAGACGATCAATCTTGACAGACTGTTCACATGAATCTGAAACATTATCTTGACTTTTTAAATCAACATTTTGTCCTTCTTTTAAAACTTTAACTTGTTCTTATATCTTTCAAGCTCAGCAGTTAAAGTATCATTGAAACTTTTATTGTCCAGATTAATCTTGGTGAAATTAATTACTTGGGTTTTTAGTTGTTCTATCACAGATAATATCAGTGTATCTTGTTGTGTAGAGGATTTTGAATTCTGAACAGCTACCTGTTGTGTTTCATGCACATATTGAGAATAAGGAATGATATTGCTATCACTGGTTATTTTAGTATCTGAATGATTCACATCGTTTGACTGTTCAAAAGACAGCCTCGCCTGCACACCTTAATTTATCATATTGTTATCCATATTATCAGGATTGTGTACCTCAGCGAGAACATCTGAACCATAGTGAGTAAATTCGCCATGAGAGCAACTTTGGCAGTGTTGACTTCATCACAATCAGAGTTATATGCATCCAAATCATCTACTTGATAAGCGACATTATGGGTAATAACTGTCTGTGTGGCTTGACCTTCTGCAACTCCTGGATCTGCCAAAAATGCTAGCTCTTCTTTATGTAGAATTTAACAATTTGCTTGAGCTTGTACCAACAACACTTTTTCCTTAAACCAAGTATCATCCCTTTTCCTTTTAGGTTTAGTGTATTGTTTGGACATGTGTCCTTCCCCTTTGCAGTTGTAACAAATAACAGTCCTTTGTTTCCCAGAATTGCTTCCACTTGCTCCTGAAGTGTAGGTCCTAGTAGTACCCATAGCAAAATAAATTTATCTCCCCTGTACTGGTTGTAAAGTCACTCTTCCATCATTAATGGTAGCTTGTTGCCTAGGGTTTGACGAATTCCTCAGCTGGTTGGTGGTAGTAGGATAGCGAGATGTGACGACAGCTGATAGGAATGACATCATATGGTTGATGGCATCAATGGGATCGTCATCTTGCTTGAACACTAGAACAATTAGACCCGAGTCTAGTTGGGAAAATTCAGGTTGCTGTGGTTATTGGTTGACTGTGGGAGCATATTGCAATTAAGGGATGGATGGTGATGGAGAATAAATGTTGTGATGAACTGATGATTGATAATCATTGGATGGATAAGTGATTGAAAGAGGTGTGGATGATTGATTGGTTGAGTATTGTTGAGACTGGTAAGATGATCCATGTTGTAGAGACTGATATAGTGAAACTTGTGGTTGAAATTGAGAGTTTTGGTATGTGTTTTGATGAGTTTGATAAGGAGACTTTGTCACTTGATAAGTTGTAACTAAGGCAAGAGGATCCGAGTTACAATCATGCATTAAACGAACTTTATTTGCATGAAATTCGTGTTGTCCCAAGTAAGCATGAAGCTGATCAATGTTAGTTGTGTACAAATCCCAAACCAGTTTGACATCAGTCACAAGTTTGATCCACTTAGGAGGAATAGTGTTTAAAAACTTGGTATTTACTTAAAATTGTTCCAGTTTCATATTGTAGATGTTCATTTCATTGAGTAGTAGTGAAAATATCAAGTAGAAGTCACGTAGTGTTTCCCCCTTCTTATAAGCAAACTTATCAAATTCATCATATAGTTTATATTCTCTTTATTGTTTAGTCAATGAAGTTCCTTGCATGATAAGTTAGATTCTTTCCTAAACTTCCTTGGCGACTTTATGATTGCTAACTAGTGCATAGACCTCTGGTGATAGACCTTGAAGAATGATATTAGTTGCCTTGACATCATAATCAGCTTGAATTGCATCTGCATGAGACAATTCAGAGTATTTTCTTGACCTAGTCACACCATTTTCCTTAATTGTAAGCCAGATGAGTGGATCATTTTCAACGGATTCAAGGATCATTCATCCATGTTGTCTATTCATCATGTATAGCTCCATTTTGCTTTTCCAAGAATCGTACATATCCTTTTCCAACATAGGTGGACGATTGTCAGCACCCGAAAGAATCGCTTTGTCAGCAAGAGAGTCATCATTGTTAAATTTGTATGTTAAAAGATTACTGTTTGATCGAACGGTGATTGAAAGAAATTGTGTTTTAGTGAGTTGTCTTTTGTGTGATTAAAGTCTTGAACCTACACGGGATTTTAAAGCCCTTGATAAAACCGAGAAGACAAGTGAATGTTTCACGGGATTTTACAAATCAGAAAGAGAAACCGTATAAGTTACGTAAGTAAATTTAAGTTGTTAAAGTGAAGTAAATTTCTTTCTGAAAGTTGTTAAACCGCCTTCCAAACAAAACTATTAAACCGCCTTCTAAAGAAAACTGTTAATCTGCCTTCAATATAAAAATTATTAAACTGCCTTCTACAAAAAAATATTAAACCGCCTTGTAAAAGTAACTATTAAACCGCCTTGTACTGGAAACTGTTAAACCAAATTTCACTAAAAACTTGTTAAACCGCCTTGCACTAACAAGTTGTTAAACCGCCTTGCACAGGAAACTATTAAACCGCCTTGTACTAACCATTTGTTAAACCGCCTTGCATAGGAAACTGTTAAACCGCCTTGCACTAACCAGTTGTTAAACCGCCTTACACAGGAAACTGTTAAACCGCCTTGCAAAGAAACTGTTAAACCGCCTTGTTAAACCTGTAAAGTTGTTGAACCGCCTTCCACTATGACAAAACTTAAATTTTTCAAAACACAAAAAGACTCACTTTTGATTGTTTTTCCCAAAATTTCTTGTACAACTTGTATTACTAAGCCTATAGGTATCTTAAAAATACAAACTTTATGGTTTTTAAGCCAAAAATTTTGAAATCAAGATTTGTACTTTATAAGACTATTTGAACACAAAAATTGAATAAAAATGATGTTTTTCTTGAATCTAAGCTTGTCATCTATATCCTAAAGATACTAGATCAGATTTATCAAGGTAAATGATCCTTTAATGTACACAAGAGCTTCAAAAACAAAGAAAGAACAAGAAAATAAGGTACGGTTTAGAAGGAGAAAACGAACCAAAAATAACAAACAAAAAAACTAAGCAAATCACTCTATGGCTCTTGATACCAATTGATGAATATTTAATAACATACTTAATGAGAGAAACATAGGTATTTCTAGAGAGAGTGGTTGGATGAACACTTTAGAGAGAGAAAGTAAACATGAAAGAAAAATGCATTAAGTGTGTGAAATAATAAACAACCAACACCCTTTACATAGCATGAAAAGGGTATTTATACTTCCTAAGTATGATGTGTGAGCTTGAGGCTCATGGGCTTTCCATGGGCCTTGGGCAAACAAGCCTACTTAAGTTCCAAAAATAACTAAGCGAGCTATCTAATGATATCTATAGAAGTGACCGACACTTTCATGCTACTAACAATGTACACATTCATACACTCAATAATATTTATTTTAAACATCTCATATGTTGTTAAAAATTTTAGACTTGTTGTTAAAGTAGAAGTTATAAACTAGCTTAGTTAGTTATATATTTTATTTCATGTTCTTAGTATTTTTTTTAATATTGTTGTGGTGTTAGATGAGATTAAGATAGATTGGATTTGTTGTTTGATGTAGTAGTGAATGGAGATATGTTAGATTAGGCCATTTAGGAAGTTGTGGTGATTTTCGGATGAGTTCTGACATAATGTAAAAATAGTCCCAAACCGGCTGCATGTTTGAGATAGGTTAGAAATGTTTTGACAAGTTGAGACTCTAAGAATATGATAGTACACTTAAATACGATTCCATGGATATAAAGAACGTAAAAATCAGACTTAAAACAAAGAAGTTATGACCGTTTAAAGTTTGACGAAAAATATATATTTTTGACAGCTTTTGCAAAAATTGTGAACATTCTGATCAGATTTTAAATTGAGGTTTTGACCCCTTTCAGGTCCGAATCGGCCAAAGTGTATAAAAGAAAACTTGTTCGGAATAGTTTTTCGTTTAATTAGCGACTTTTCTTTTGTCATGAAAGTGTATAACGAAGGAGTTACACTACGTCAAAGTTGAGCTATTTTTCGAAAAAGTTAGTAAATTTCTTGCACATATTTTTCTAAATAATAAAGCTGTTAGAAATATAATATAGGGTTTTCGGGTGTTTTCGGGCCCGTTTAAGCTATAAAAACCTTAGAAAATATTATAGTAACACTTATATAATATTTATACGCGTTGTAAACTTTATAAATATTATTTTATAAACTAATTAGACTATATATAAATTGACATAGTGAAAATAATAAAAATAATAAATCTAGCGAGATGCACTATAAGTAATTTTTGACTATTAAAAAATATTACAAATGTGTATACTTATATTAAATGACGAACTTGACGTAAACATTATTTTGATTTATAAAACAAAAAAACAAACTATTAAGTGGTGATATAACATTATAAAATACATCGTTTCATTTATATTTGCTTGCATTATTCTAAATCGACCTATAATCAATACATCGTTGCATACAGGACATGTTGTGACGACTTTTCTTTGTTGATTTTCCAAAAATCAATACTATTACTTGAGGTGAGTTTATAGCGCCACTTTAACTTGTTTTACAATTATTTTACAAATCTCGGGTTGAGATACATTGCTTGTTTTTACTTATGGATGCAAGTAGCTTTGAAATATTTACTTTTCTGATTATTGTATACCATGCAATAATTACTTTTCTAGATACTGTATACCATGCAATAGTTACTTTTTTGAATATTGCATACCGTGCAATAATTACTGTTCTGAATATTGTATACCATGCAATGATTACTGTTCTGAATATTGTATACCATGCAATAATTATTATTCTGAATATTGTATACCATGCAATAATTACTTTTCTAGATATTGTATACCAAGCAATACTTACTTTAAACTCTTGCGGTCCAACCTTAAGACTTAATTAAACCTATGAACTCACCAACTTTATATTGATATTTTTAAGCATGTATTTCTCAGGTGCCTAACTTGCTAAAGCGTAATTCAAGTGCTTTGGGTCTTCATGCATTCAAGACTACATTTACATGGAATTTTCATGCACTACTTTATCCTCGTTATATTTCAAACTATTATTTCAATGAGACAACGAGGTTATCTTTTAAATGACTCATATAGAGGTTGTTCTCTAATATCTTGTGTTATTGTATTACGAAGTAACACCCCCGGTTATCCTTTTCGCTGCGACATATTTTGGGGGTGTTACATATTGATATCTAGAGCCAAGGTTATAGAGAACTAGGTTGCATATTGTCACACCTTGTAAATTTTAGGTCATCATTTTAAACTTTTCCGATCATTATTTTTGACTTTTATGCCTTACGTTTGAATCTGGCAATTTTTTGGGAAGTTGTCCCGCGTAAAACTGAAAATCATCGTCGGATGCGTTCCGGCTTCGGGCTTGGATTAGTCTATGTGTTATATGCATTATTTTATCATTTTAAAGTGTTACGTAGGTCACGTTCACTTTCTTTTGCGATTGATAGGTTTTTCGCGTACGATGTACGATTTTATCATTTTAGGTCAAACTGAGACCCGAAAACCCGTAATCTTTTTTGTGTAAACTTTAGTTATCGTATATCTTGAGTTTAGAAGTCAAAAATTTCACGGTCATCCCCCCCTCTGCTCAAACCCCACGCATACACACACTTTTAATTAAATGTTGGAGAATCTTTCCACTTTAATTTAAATTATAAGTTTCTCATGCAAGATGGTGATGTTTTGGAAGCATGCACCCATGCTTGAAGCATGAGTTTGTCTCCTAGCTCAAGGGAGGACCACAATCCCACTAAGTCTTAGAAATGGAATCTTGATTTATTTAAAAAGCTAGTGATCAAGCTTGAATACTCCCCCATTTTTGCTCTAGTTCGAACGAATCACAAGGACCATAAGGTTCTTGCTTCACAATTTTGTTAGCCAAGCCAAGCAATGAGACCCTTAAACCTAATGCATCTTCCTATAAATAACTTATTATAACATCCTTTAGGTCATTATTCTCATTTGCAAGCCACCAAAAAGTTTTCTTTCTCCTCTCTTCTTTTCCTTGCTCATGGCACAAACATACACCCTTATAGGGATTCATTTTCTTTGATTTCCTTCAAGATCCAAGTATTCTAGGTTAATCTTTGTTCATATTTAAGGTGGTTACAAGTGTTGGTTCTTTGATTTCAAGGGTTATTCAAGATTTTATAAGTCAGGGTTTTTGTTTATCATGTGGGTTTTGCAAGATTTGTTATTGGGTTTTAAGATCTAAGGTTCCTAAGCTAGATCTTGTGTTTATTTCTTGATTCTTCACACCTTGTAAGTGTGTTCTTGAGCTTTCTCTTATTTCTTTCTTTTCTTATGATCTTTGATCAAGTTTATAAATATATGTCCATGTGTTTGTAAAACTTTTATAAAAGAAAGTGAAATAAGTTTGTGAATCTTTTAAAAATGGAAGTATCTTGATATAAATTTTGTTAGTTGGTAAGAGTGAGTGAATTTGTGGGTTCCAACAAAAATGATGATGGGATTAGGATAGATTAAGAGTGGATTTTGTTGGTTGGATTAGTAGTAAACGGGATTAGGTTAGTATAGGCACTATTGTGAAGATTAGATGGATTTTTGGAAGCCTTTGCGAAAAACATAGTTGCTGATCCGATTTTGTTTTGAGGTTTTGGGCGACATAAAAATGTCTTCATTAGTCAAGAAGGTAGTTTTTAGAGAGCTTATTTCGAATAGATAGATTTTCATATATCGAACACTAAAAGCGGATTTAAAACGGCCAAGTTATGGCGAAATAAATCTTGGAACACTTTTCGAAAAAATAATTATTTAAGTTACTGATTGGAAATATAAAATGGGGTTTCGGACATTTCGAGTTGAATTGAGCTTTTAAAACATTAGCGAAACGTATGTAGACACTAGTATATTAAGTGGAAACTTTAGAAACATCACAAATATATTATCGGGATTTCTAAAAGGGAAACTTCTAAAAATAAAAACTTTTGGTATTTATTAGCGAGACGGACTTAAAATGTAGGCGTTAGTTTATCACAAGTGCGTTTTAGGATCATGGACTTATCAAATATTAGGGGACGCTATTAATGTCCCGAAACTTAGATCTTTCCTAAAATAGTAACTTTCTAAAAATAGAAACTTTTCGTAAAACATGGCGTAACATAACCATAAATCTTATACTTTCATAACGACATGTTTTTACTATATAAACTAAATCGCAAACACTTATGGAAGTCAATTTCTTTTATAAGCGTCTTATCCGACGTTTTGTATTTATTTCTCGTTTGTAAAGCGCGTCTTTTAATTAGGTCGCGGGTAGAGTCGTTCGATTTCATTATACTCTTTGTTGATTTACTTTCTCACTATTTGCTTAAGGTGAGTTCATAGCCCTACTTTTCTAACTTATTTTACTTATGTTTCATAACTTTGGGGTAAGAACATTGTTGCTTTCAAATAAAATGGACACAAGTACTTTACGTGAGATTTTCCCTGTTTACGTGTTGCTATGTTTTGCGTTTAGACCACTACTATTGCCTAAATTATCATGAACCGTTAATTTCTTGATCGACTGGCTGGTTAAGTAAGCGTGAGTGTTATAAATATATCTATGTGGACTGATTATCCCCGTCCGGGTAAGTAGCGCTTACTTGTTGCGGAGATGCCGTGCTAACGGACGTATAACATGTCGAATTTCCTTTAGGTGATCTTGGTCAGATACCTGTAGGGAAAGCCTTTCATAGCATAATCAAATGCTCCATGCCAATTGAGCTTTGGTGCCATGAGCTTAGTGCAACGTAAATGCCTTTTTATGTGAAATTGTATCTGTTATAATTGTCACATACGTTTTGGAAATCTTGTGGTTCACCTTATTATGTTTAAACTAAACCTATGAATTCACCAACATTATGTTGACGTTTTAACAATGTTTTTAGGTGCTTAGCTTGCATGTCTTTGATTACTATATGGTGTCGACTTGCATTGGCAGATTTTCAAGAATTTATCAATTGATTTAAACATCTCAATTTCCAAAACTTAAATTTGCTTCCGCATATTATCTTTAAACGATGTTGGATTTCTAAAACGTACCCTTAGAGGTCGTTCTTTGTACTTTATGTGATGTATATTATGACGTCACGCCCCCAGACACGTGTTTCTGTCCAGGCCTCGTTTGGGGGTGTGACAGATTAGTATTCAGAGCCAAGGTTATAAAGAACCAGGTAGAAAAATTAGGCCTGGTCTATAACCAGTATGTGATCCTCATGTTCTTTTACATGTGCCTTACACGTGCTTTTGCTATGGCGTATTCTTGATGCGGCTGGCGTAGGACTTCAACAAGAAGTTTTACAACTCCCTAGGTATAGTACCTAACCGTTGTAGTAGTAGTATAGGCAAGACTCGGGGGTTATTATCGTTCTCTAGGGGAATAGCACTGTGAAGGCCGGATTGAATGTTCACTAAGGTCTAAGGGTTGAAGGAAGATTAATTTTGTATTTTTATGTTTTATGAAAGCAAGTAAATCTCGGTTTGGAAGGTTGGTTTGTTTTAACTAATTCTACTTTTAATCTAATCTAGTGAGGAAACAATTATACAAAGAAGCGTATTCACCTGGGATGACTACTCCTTGCTAGCTATCTAGTTCTACCTATTGCTTTGTCATACTTAAGATGATCTGTGTAAGTATTACCTAGGTCATGAACGAATTACACGAATCCGCCGTCTATTTAATATTCCATTAAGGCAAAGCACAAGTAAGGTAGTATGAAGATTATTACAAGGCCCCTAAGAGTATATTAAATGCGTGTGAAATACCTTAAGAGGGATTAACCATATAAGGGAAAGGTAGTATGAAGACTGTTACCAATGGTATCCTTTCTATGCACTCGTGTTTCCCTAGATGTGTCAACAACGATACAGATAAAAGCTGGTTTTCTAAGGCCAAACGCTCACATCCATCAACAAGAAGCAATAGGAAACAAGAATTATAAACTATAATCAATTATACTTATTGAATCTGTCACAAACAACAAGATATAATCAGTCAAAGACAAGGTTCATGCATATCCAAATAAATACTAGATGAATTAGCCAAACATAATCAAACAATAGAAATCATAATCAACAAAAGGAATTGAACACATGAATTAAGGTATAAGTGATAATCAAACCATTACAAGATGTTTATGGATTGATATAGACCTTCGAAGTTGCTGGAAAAATACCTACCCAAACCCTCTAGTCGGCCCTAGGGTTTGGGGCTTGATAAAAACGAAGTTACGAGGCTATATTTATAGGAGAACCCTAGGTCGGAAATCCTGACACCGTCACCAAAAACCCCGACTCCGTCACAGCGTCATTTTTCGCAAAGTTGTAGATTTTCTCGTTGCGATCGCGTAGGGTATTGAATCGTCGAAATGCGAGTTCGTATGAAGGAATTATGACAAAAACAATATCTGGTACGTCGCTCGCAAGTGAAATGATCTTCTTAATCTCGTGACACAAAATCTTTTAGGGTTTCTTTAGGTCGGCCACGTTTTGATGCCGTCACCAGATATCTGACGCCGTCACTTCAAATGTCCTGACGCCGTCGCTTGAAACTCGCGACGCCGTCGCTTGAAACTCACGACGCCGTCTCCACACTCTGTATGCACAACTTCTTTAAGGATTTGGTGTAGAATTGTTGTCTTGTCTGTTTCTTCTCCAAATGAACCCAAGTCACGTTTATTTCCTCCAAAAGCGATCCAAGTGCTAAAAACCTGAAAACAAATGATTAAGCACGTAATATGGGCATATTTGCATGATTTAGGGGTTAAATGACCCCAAAATAATGTATAAAATGACACCTCATCAAATACCCCTATACTTTTCTCAAGTAAATGGGCTTTTCTAGATAGACAATAGCAATATTAGGGTCATTTAGCCTACTCTTTAAAAGCATTTTACAACGCAACCTTCTAGACCTCGTAATTAAAAGCACAGAAAGTATATACTAGCACCTCACATAAGTGTTTAGGATTCTCTCTTTCACTCGGGTGTATAATAAATTATAACATAATGGAGAAACGGAAAATCAACACTCATTATCTGTCATAGCATATAAATTACCATAGGCTTGGTAAAGGATCAAACCTTCACCGCTAGGTGTAAGCATTATTCATTACTATCTAAGAGGTCTTTTAAAGGATTGTGGGGTGTAGGTGTAAGATAACATATAATGAAAACGGAAACGGATGGGATACATTTGGGTGGCTTTGGAGTGGAAGGGTTAGCTAATTATTTATACGAATACACGTTGGTTTGGTTGCTAATCCAAAGACTAGGATAAAATACACAAACTCCACAAAACTCTACACCAATCTCTTTTTTTTTCTTTTTCTTGACTCTAATATAAACATAGACATAAGCAAATGATAGCCCGTACATTTTTTCACTTATATATATATATATATATATATATATATATTGATTCTTTTCTTTTCTTTTTCTTATTTTTTTTTCGTACACTTTTGCCCTGCCATTGCTTAAACATATAATATATTATGGGGGTTTATAGATACACCCCTACACTTCAACTTTTACATACTCGATTATTTACAATCTAACTAATGACCCAATTTGAGATGGATCAACATAACATGGAGCTTATTGAGCTCTATTAGGGGTAATAAATTACTTATTCCCCAATTATTCATAAGATGAATACTACCATGAATCCCAATCGTCCCAAAATAGTATTTACAAGGATAAGGATTTAGCAACCGTGTACTAAAATAATTAACTTGGGTTAAAACAATAATGTACTAAAGGTGAGTACATATAAGGTAGGCTAAGGCTATTTGGGTGTAATGATTGGTTTAAGGGTGACAATGCTCTTCATTAATAGTCTGGCTTAACCAGAAAATTACGAGAACCGTGAAAAAGGATAGGCTCGAAGGGTTGTACTAGGGGTATCATGCACTAAAAGTGAGTGCATAGCAAGGGTGTAGGATAGTTATATGATCGGTGTGACCATCATAACAATTACAAGTTTAAAACATGGGTTAATCCTAGTGCATTTTATCTAGAAAATCCTAATACTTACTATGCGGTCTCAGAATGCATCACAAAAACAAGTTCTAGAATTTAATATACTACCGGTACACTCATATAATTTAATACTGATACCAAAGTTCTAGAAAAGGTGACCTATATCATAGATACACATCCGTAATGACGGAATAGACACATATGTCTGCATTCAAACCTTAACTCGAACAAGCTAAAGGTATAAACTATCTTGGGTATCAATAATGGATACCCGAATTCCTAAAGATCTAAAGGCGAACCTCATATTTTTGAGGTGGAATTTTAAGGGTTTTGGTGCTAGTCATACACATTCCTATCCATGAGACGATATTAATACTCGGTTTCTGTCGGTATGTGTCATAAAAAAAATTAAATTTGGGTCAAAATTACCTTTTTATGCTATGTTTCGATATATTACCCCCTACACTTAAGTTGGACATTGTACCCAATGTTCTATAGAATAAAGGGAATAGAAAACAAGGAAAAGAAACTAGTAATCCCCTGGTTTGCTCAATAATAGAGAAGAAACTGCGATAACTGGTTAAATCGTCCTCCAAGAATTGTCCAATGAAACTTCCTAAGAACTTCCAAGCTTCTTCTTATCCAATATAACATGTAATCAAAGACAAAGACAACTACACCAAGCGTAAAATCCACGGGTGAATGATAAATACAATCTTATTAACTACGTTTAGACTCTATGAAAGCAATAAAGATAGGACAAGTGTGTTAACGTAATTGTGTTTTTCTACAGGTTTATAGGAAAATTACAAATTCCAGAAATTATACAAGATTAATTTCTCAAAAATTAATTAAAAATCGAATTTTCCTATAGTAGACCTGGCGACGCCATCAAGATTAATCCTAACGCTGTCTTCAGGGTCTATAAAGAAGAATTTTTTTATTTCTTTTCTTCAAAAATTCCTGCACGCAAGTTCCCATTAGTTATTTCCTGCAAAATTTACAGTAAAAACCAAAAAAATAGTTAACACAATCATATGACTCAAAACAAACACACAAGACACACCTAATATGCAAGAAAATAATAGATTGGGTTGCCTCCCAAGAAGCGCTTGTTTTTGTTCGAGTCACAAAATAAATAGTGATCATTAACATAGTCGTACAATGACACGAAAATGAGAAATGTTACAAAGTGAGGGTGATAGTAGCGATACACACCATTTTGATGGAGGTATGCCATGTGGGATGAAGGCGGTGTGTGAATGGTCAAGGGTTCTACTACCTTCATCCTAATACTACCTGAATCCTTTGGTTTGATGGGCTTATTTGAAGTTGGAGAAAAATTATGACAAATACTTGATGTTATGTCATTCTTATAAAGATTATGCTCCAACGATTCTTTATCCATTCTGGTTCCCATCATCTTTATCTCGACCGCATCTTCATTTCGTACTCAAGCTTATTTTCCTCAAATGAATGAAGTATTAGCATTTTGAGGTTGGAATTTAGGTGTTGGTGAGGGGTTCTATAGTTAGTCGGTTTAATCTTAGAAATCATCGAGACCCTATGCACCTTGGTAGGCTTGAGTGTTTTAGGGATTATGCTAGGGGTGTGAGTAGGAAATCTAGTAATCTTTTATATTTTTATAGAATGTACTCTTTGTGCTTCTATCTTGACCTTTAGGGTTGCTATTAAACTATCCGCGAGACACATAAATGTGTCTTTTGTTTTTCTCATATCTTTCTCTAATTACTTAATTTGATCCTCTTGATCATCAATTAAATTCAGTATTTGCCCCTCTAACTCTTCCTGATAAGGTCTTTTGGGAGACGTGAATCCCCCCTCATAATACAATAGCACTTCACTCCTCATCAAAGATTCTACTCGGCGATCCATACTTTCTAACCCCTGTTCCAAATTGGCATCAATGTAGTCGGGACTTCCTTTTTAAGAAAATATAGGTTCGTTCCACTCTTCTTCTTCATATTTGGCTAAATCCTCGATGATTTCCCATGCTTCTTCCGGCCTTAACTTTCTAAGTCTCTCGCATGCTGCATAGTCAATGGCCTTCTGGGTGGTGTAGTCGACATGATCGTAAAAGATTTGAACTTGAAGCCATAAATCAAGACCATGATGAGGGACTTTTCAGAGTAAATCCTTAAAACGAGTCCACACATCTTAGAGAGATTCATCTTGATGTTGTTGAAACATCAAGATATCATTTCAAAGTATAGCAGTTTTTCTTGGTGGGAAAAACTGTGCGAGGAAACGAGTGGTGAGATCATCTCAAGTCGAGATGGATCTCGCGGGTAGATGATCAAGCCAATTGATATCTTGGTCACAAAGAGAAAAGCATAATAGACGCAAACGAGTGGTATTTCTTGTAGCACCATTAAGGTCAATGGGATTTACAATCCTGAGGTAGTCCTTAAGATGTTGGATCAGGTCTTCGAACATAAGTCCGTGGAATGCACATCCGTTTTGCACCAACTGAATGGTGTCAGATCGCAGGAGGGACATCTTGGATCCTTCAGGAAGCTCAATGGCGTTTCGATAGCCCTCGCGGCTAGGTCGGGAGTAATCTCCTAAGGTACGGGGTCGGTTTGCACTTTCGTCTCCCATGATGGTCAACGAAATAGTAGGTTTGGTTACAAACAAAAGGAACAAAGAAAATATAGACTAAAAGAAAGTTACTTTACTAGAAATTAAATTTCACTTGATAGGAATCTTGTGAGTAAACCTAAGCTAGATTGAATCTGAAACCTATACTATTCCCTGGTAGCAGCGCCAAAAACTTGATGCGGTCGGCGTAGGACTTCAACAAGAAGTTTTACAACTCCCTTGGCAGAGTACCTAACCGTTGTAGTAATAGTATAGGAAAGATTCGGAGGTTGTTATCGTTCGCTAGGGGAATAACACTGTGAAGGCCGGATCGAACGTTCAATAAGGTCTAAGGGTTGAAGGAAGATTATTTTTGTATTTTTATGTTTTATGAAAGAAAGTAAATCTCGGTTTTGAAGGTTGGTTTATTTTAACTAATTATACTTTTAATCTAATCTAGTGAGGAAACAATTATACAACGAAGCGTATTCATCTGGGATGCACTACTCCTTGCTAGCTATCTAATTCTACCTATTGCTTTGTCACACTTGAGATGATCTATGTAAGTATTTCCTAGGTCATGAACGAATTACATGAATCCGCCATCTATTTACTATTCTGTTAAGGCAAAGCACAAGTAAGGTAGTATGAAGACTATTACAAGGCCCCTAAGATTATATTAAACGCGTGAGAAATACCTTAAGAGGGATCAACTATATAAGGGGCAAGGTAGTATGAAGACTGTTACCCAATGGTATCCTTTCTACGCACTCGTGTTTCCCTAGATGTGTTAACAACGATACAAACAAAAGCTGGTTTTCTAAGGCCTAACGCGCACATCCATCAACAAGAAGCAATAGGAAACAAGAATTATAAACTATAATTAATTATACTTATTGAATCTGTCACAAATAAGAAGATATAATTAGTCAATGACAAGGTTCATGCATACCCAAATAAATACTAGATGAATTAGCCAAGCATACTCAAACAATAGAAATCATAATCAAACAATTACAAGATGTTTATGGATTGAATTAGACCTTCGAAGTTGCTGGAAAAACACCTACCCAAACCCTTTAGTTGGCCCTAGCATTTGGGGCTTGATAAAAACAAATTATGAGGCTATATTTATAGGAGAACCCTAGGTCGACAATCCCGACGCCATCGCAAAAAACCCCAACGCCGTCGCAACATCATTTTTCGGGTAGTTATAGATTTTCCCGCTACGATCGCGTGGGCTGTTGAATCGTCGAAATACGAGTTCATATGAAGGAGTTATGACCAAAACAATATCTGGTACTTCGCCCGTTAGTGAAATGATCTTCTCAATCTCGTGACACAAAATCTTCTAGGGTTTCTTTAGGTTGGCCACATTTTGACGCCGTCACCAAATCTTTGACGCCGTCACTTCAAACGTCCTAACGCCGTCGCTTGTAACTCGCGACGCCGTCTCCACACTCTGTATGCACAACTTCTTCAATGATTTGGTGTAAAATCGTATTCTTGTCTGTTTCTTCTCCAAATGAGCCTAATTCACGTGTATTTCCTCCAAAATCCATCCAAGTGCTAAAAACCTGAAAATAAATGATTAAGCACGTAATCTGGGCATATTTGCATGATTTAGGGGGTTAAATGACCCCGAAATAGTGTATAAAATGACACCTCGTCAATACTAGAGTATCATTTTTCCTTGAGCCTACTATGATATGAGTTACCTCTGCCTTGCGTTTATCTTCCCTGCGTATATGTTGCTTTGCGTTTATTTTTTCCCTTGAAGCTCTATTTTGCTATGAGCTTACGTTTATCTCACATTTATCTTTTCTATGCGTTTACGTTTGCATTACGTATAATTCCTCATTTTTTTTATATAGAAGTTGTTTGTATAAAAATACTAAATTTTTACTAAGACATTGTGAGTGACACAATGGTCTCTAAATTTTTCTAAGACATTGTGAATGACACAATCGTCTTATTTACTTCTAAATATCGTGAATAATACAATGATCATTAAAACTTTTCATGACTTTACATTATACCATTTTGCATAACTTTGAAACCCGTTATAGTCTGTCGACCCCACTGATTATCCTGCTATTCGACTTTGAAGACGACTTTAAACACCCGTCCCATACTGTTGAAACACCTACGTCATCTTGTTACGTCGTAATTTTTCTTACTTATCATAACTTCTAGAAACATGATGATTAATTCGCACACGACTTTAGCTCGTCATTTCATAACTTTTTATCATGGAAGCACGGCATTTGAAATTCGACTTATATTATTTTGTTACTCCGTTTGACTATGAAGAAAGTACCGACAACGAGACAAGGAATTAGTTCTGTGAGGATCGAGCGTATTGTAACCCAACGAATTGCTAATGTTATTAAAGCTATTGTTGTCTATGAGGTAAAAGTCTGCATGGCTCACGATTGAATGGATCATGTCGTACCTTAGGAAGTCAAGGTGGCAAGGAATGTCAACAACAAGATAAATGAAAAAAGGTCATGAGAGCTTACACTGCTAGATCAAATAACAAAAATGGATATGTGGGAAAGTTACTTTTCTACAACAAGTGTAAGTTGCACCACACTAGGCCATACATTGTGAAGCGCAACAACTACAAGAGAGTTTTCCATATGACTAGAGACTATAGGACACCCGTTTTGGTAACTACTTAGAGACCCAGTGGCAAATTAGAAACCTAAGATACCCACTATGAGTGTGTAAAGCCAAAACATTACAAGAGTGATTGTTCAAAGCTGAATCGTGTGAACCAAATTCGGAAAGTAAAAGCTCGTGAGAACTCCAACGTCGTCAAAGATAATGTTGATACTTAAGGAGAGATTTTCCTACCTTTTCTATTGAAACCTAAGTAGACTTGGATCGTAACCCTAAGAGAATTGCACTAGTACTTCCTTGTGAATTTCGTGGATTGTGTGGATGTTTTTAAACCCTTTGTTCATATTGTGTCATGACGAACCCGTTAGTTACACTTTAATACTCTATCAACTCATGTAAGCTGCCCCTCGAATTTGTTACCATCTTATAAACCATTACACCACTGTTTTATAACCAACTATCCTTGTATCATCTTATAAACTAATTCAATTATGTCTTATAAACCAATTTACTATCGTCTATCAAACTATTTTGCTACCATGTTATAAACAAAATTTGTTTTCACCTAATAACCTATTTTACTTTCATTTATAAACTCTTTTGCCATCGTTTTATAAACTATTTCGCTGTCTTTTATAAACTATTTCGTTGTCATTTTATAAACTGTCATGTGATTTCCTCGTAAAACATTTTTGCTAGTACCTCATAAAATGTTTTTCGTTGTCCTACAAAATATCTTGTGTCATTATATAAACTACCTTATTTCCCTTTTACGAACTGTTTTGCTATGTTTTAAACCATACTGTTTATACCATATAAATTTTTAGGACATAAAACTAGTTTGATGAAATGAGCATTTTATTGTTAGTCCTTAATTATACATAGCCTGATCACCTATGTATAATTCAGGAAGGACCATGTTATGCTGGGAGTAGTCACCTTAAAATTTTTGCCAATTTATCTACACTTTCCATTGCAATTTTCTCTTCTCTTCTTTAATATATTCAACGAGTTTTTATCGTGTTCATGTTTTACGAATATTTTGTGTGCGTATTCATGAGTTGTGTTTGTCATTTGTATTCGTATTGGTAGGAACTGTAACTAAGTAGAATCTCCTCAACCGTATCATATAGAGACACCATACCCTTAGCCGAGAGACCGAATCCTACTCCCTGTAGTCACGGTAATTATGGATTGTAAGAATTTAGAACGTGACAGACTTATAATTCTAATTGGATTATAACCAAGAGAACTAGGAGATTTCCTTCAATTGACTTACCTTTTAGTAAGTTAGAATCATGTAAATTATGAGATTCTCGCAATGACAAAACTCCTGATGGACTTGAAGTTAAAGTAAAGGACGTAACTATTGTAAGTACATAGAACCTAGTTGATAGAAGCCTCGCCTCCGCTGAGTTTAGCTCTTTAAGTAGCATCATCCCATCCACCATAGACACTAATACTTAGTTGAGTTAGCTGACGGAAAGATCATAGAAGTTGATACCATCATTTGAGATTGTATACTGAATTATCTGAATCATCCATTCAATATTGACCTAGTGCTCGTAGAACTTGGTAGTTTTGACGTCACTATCGGCATAGATTGGCTGGCGAATGATCATACGGTGATCGTTTGTGATGAAAAGAACGTTTGGATTCCTTATAGAGATGAAGTCCTGATAGTCTAAGGTGATAGGAGTGATGAAAGAAAGAAGTCAAAGTTGAGCATTATATCATGCACTAAAACTTATAAATATATTATGAAGGGTTGCCCAACTTTTCTGGCAGAAGTTATGAAAAAGGAAACTGAAGACAAGTCAGAGGAGAAGTGACTTGAGGACGTGCCGATTGTACGGGAATTTCCGGAAGTCTTTCCAGAATAATTGCCTAGATTACCACCAACACGACAAGTTGAATATCAAATCGACTTAGTCCCTGGTGTTGCACCTGTAACACGAGCCCCGTATAGATCAGCACCGTCGAAACTGCAAGAACTGTCTACTCCACTGCAAGAACTTTCTGACAAGGGATTTATACGACCAAGTTCCTCACCTTGAGGAGCTCCGATTTTATTTGTCAAAAAGAAATATGGATCTTTTCGGATGTGTATCGACTACCGTGAACTAAACAAACTTACTATGAAGAACCGATATCCACTTCCGAGAATAGACGACTTGTTTGATCAACTGCAAGGGTTAAGAGTCTTCTCTAAGATCGACCTGAGATTTGGTTATCACTAACTCAAAGTTCGGGAGGAAGATATTCCAAAGACGGCGTTTAGAACCCGCTACGGTTACTACGAGTTTCAAGTGATGCCATTTGGATTGACCAATGCACCGGCAGTATTCATGGATCTGATGAATCGGGTATGCCAACCATATCTGGATAAATTCGTGATAGTCTTCATCGATGATATTTTGATCTACTCCAAGAATAAGAAGGAGCATGAAGAGCACCTTAAGTTAATTTTAAGATTACTTAAGAAGGAGGAATTGTATGCCAAGTTTTCAAAGTGTGAATTTTGGCTTTTAAAGGTACAGTTTCTCGGTCACGTGATTGATAGTGAAGGCATTAACATGGATCTAGCTAAGATTGTGTCAATCAAGTATTGGGCATCGCCCAACACTCTAATAGAGATTCATTAATTTCTAGGTCTTGCTGGCTATTACCGATGATTTATCAAAGGTTTCTCAAAAATTGTCAAGCCAATGACGAAGTTGACTCAAAAGAGCCTGAGGTTTGATTGGGGTGAAAAGGCAGAAGCTGCATTTCAATTATTGAAGCAGAAATTGTGTAGTGCACTGATTTTGGCTTTGCCCGAAGGTAGTGAAAACTTCATGGTTTACTGTGATGCTTCTCGTAAAGGGTTGGGCGCGGTTTTGATGCAAAGGGAAAAGGTCATAGCTTACGTGTCATGCCAACTCAAGATTCATGAGAAGAATTACACTACACATGACTTAGAACTTGGAGCTGTAGTATTCGCTCTTAAAATGTGGAGACATTATCTGTATGGCACGAAGTGCGTTATATTCACTGATCATAAGAGTTTGCAGCATATTCTTGATCAAAAGGAGTTGAACATGAGATAACGTCGATGGTTGGAACTGTTGAGTGACTACGACTGCGAGATTCGTTATCATCCAGGGAAGGCGAATGTGGTGGGTGACGCGCTAAGTTGCAAGGAAAGGATTAAGCCACTACGAGTTTGAGCCTTGATTATGACTATTGGTTTAAATCTTCCTAAGCGAATTTTGAATACTCAAGCTAAGGCAAGAAAAGAGGAGAATTACGTAACTAAAGATTTGTGTGGTATGATTAAGAAACTTGAACCTCGTGCCAACGGAACACTGTGTTTGAGGAACATGAGTTGGATACCCTATTTTTGGTGACTTAAGAGCTTTGATTATGCACGAGTCACATAAGTCAAAGTATTTGATCCATCTTTGATCGAACAAGATGTACCAAGATTTGAAGAAACTATATTGGTGGCCCAATATGAAAGTTGAGATTTCTACCTACGTCCGTAAGTGCTTGACTTGTGCCAAAGTCAAGGCTGAATGCCAAAAACCTTCTGGTTTATTGGTTTAATCTGTGATCCCAGTATGGAAATCGGAAAACATTACCATGGATTTTGTTACTAAATTTCCAAAGACGTCGACTAGTCAAGACACAATTTAGGTAATTGTTGACCGCCTTACTAAATCTGCTCATTTTCTATGAATGAAGGAGAACGACTCAATAAAGAAATTGACTAGACTATACTTAAAGGAAGTAGTCACGAGGCATGGTGTGCTAGTTTCGATCATCTTTGATCGAGATGGCAGGTTCACATCTCAATTCTGGCAATCGCTTCAGAAAGCTTTAGGTACTCAATTAGATATGAGTATAGCTTATCACCCTCAAACCGATGGTCAAATTGAAAGGATCATTCAAACCTTAGAAGACATGTTGCGTGTTTATGTGATCGATTTTGAAAAAAGTTGGGATAGGCATCTACCTTTGGTTTAATTTTCGTACAACAATAGTTATCACACGAGTATCAAAGCTGCACCATTCAAAGCACTGTACGGTCGTAAGTGTCGATCGCCTGTCTATTAGGCTGAGGTTGAAGATGCTTAGCTTACTGGCCCAGAGATTGTTCACGAAACTATAGAAAAGATCATCCAAATCAAGAAACGTATTCAAGCTGCACGTGATAGACAGAAGAGCTACGCCGATAGGAGATGTAATCCATTGGAGTTTCAAGTTGGCGATAAGGTTATGTTGAAAGTATCACCATGGAAATGGGTGATACGTTTCGGCAAACGGGGGAAGCTGAACCCTCGTTATATTGGACCTTTCAAGGTTCTTGCCAAAGTTGGAACAATTGCTTACCAACTTGAACTCCCAGACCAATTAAAACGCGTTCATAGTACTTTTCACATTTCCAATCTAAAGAAGTGTTTGTCCGACGAACCGCTAGCTATTCTGTTGGACGAAATTCAGATTGATGATAAGCTAAGTTTCATCGAAGAACCCGTTGAGATCATGGATCATGAAGTCAAGCGTTTGAAGCAGAGCCGTGTCCCAATTGTGAAACTTCATTTGAACTCTAAAAGAGGTCCTGAGTTTAATTGGGAGCGCAAAGATCCAATAAAGAAAAAGTACCCCCATCTTTTTGCTAACCCTGCATCTACGTCTAAAGTTACGTCTTAAGCCTTGAGGACAAAACTCTTTTAATAGGGGAAGGATGTCACACCTCATAAATTTTAGGTCATCATTTTAAACCTTTCCGATCATTATTTTTGACTTTTATGCGTTACGTTTGAATCTGGCAATTTTCTGAGAAGTTGTTTTGCGTAAAACTGAAAATCGTCGTCAAATGCGTTCCGGCTTCTGGCTTGAATTAGTCTACGTGTTATATGAATTATTTTATCATTTTAAAGTGTTACGTAGGTCACGTTCACTTTCGTTTGCGATTTATATGTTTTTGCGTATGATGTATGGTTTTAGCATTTTAGGTCAAACGGAGACCCGTAAACCAGCAATCTTTTCGTGTAAAATTTATTGATCGTATATCTCGAGTTTAGAAGTCAAAAATTTCATGGTCACCCCCTACTCAAACCCCACGCATACACACACTCTTAATTAAATGTTGGAGAATCTTTCCACTTTAATTCAAATTATAAGTTTCTCATGCAAGATGGTGATGTTTTGGAAGCATGCACCCATGCTTAAAGCATGAGATTTTCTCCTAGCTTAAGGGAGGACCACAATCCCACTAATTCTTAGAAATGGAATCTTAGTTTATTTAAAAAGCTAGTGATCAAGATTGAATCTCCCCCCCTCCTTTTTGCTCTAGTTCGAACGAACCACAAGGACCATAAGGTTCTTGGTTCACAATTTTGTTAGCCAAGCCAAGCAATGATTCCATGACCTAAACCCTACCTAATGTCCTATAAATACCATGTTATATCACAACTTGGGGTTATACTTCCATTTCACAAGTCACCAACAAAAACTCTTCTCCCTCTCCCCCTCTTGGAGCTCACGGCTCAAAACATACACATACATACATTCATAGCTTTGATTTCTAGCAAGATTTATCCATTTCCATCTCATTTCTATTCATAACTAAGGGTGTTCCAAGATTTTTGATCATTGTTTTCAAGGGTTTATAATATTCAAGAGTCAGGGTTTTGATTTATTCAAGTGGGTTTTGCAAGATTTGTTTTGGGGTTTTAAGATCTAAGGTGTTCATAGTTAGATCTTGTGTTTTCATCTTGATATCTCTTCTTCTAAGTATGTTCTTGATCTTTCTTTATCTCTCTCTTTTCTTGATTAAGTCTTATATATATCTTTAGTGTTTGTGTTATTTTTAAAAGAAACTAGTGAGTTTATAAACTAATAAAGTTTTCATGTGTTCTTGATATTATTACTTTGATTATGGAAAGGATGAGTGAACATGTGGGTTGCAACAAAGATGATGATGGGATTATGATAGATTAAGAGTGGATTTTGTTGGATGGATTAGTAGTGAACGGGATTAGGTTAGTATAGGCACTATTGTGAAGTTTGGATGGATTTTTGGGAGCGTTTGTGAAAAATATGGTTGCTGATCTGATTTTGTTTTGAGGTTTTAGGTGACTTAAAAATGTTTTCATTAGTCAAGAAGATAGTTTTTAGAGAGCTTGTTTCGAATAGATAGATTTTCATATATCAAACACTAAAAGTGGATTTAAAACGGCCAAGTTATGGCGAAATGAATCTTGGAACACTTTTCGGAAAAATAATTATTTAAGTTGCTGATTGGAAATATAAAATGGGTTTTCGGACACTTTCTAGTTGATTTAAGCTTTTAAAACATTGGCGAAACGTATGTAGATACTAGTATAATAAGTGGAAACTTTAGAAACATCACAAATATATTATCGGGATTTCTAAAAAGGAAAACTTCTAAAAATAGAAATTTTTGGTATTTATTAGCGAGACGGACTTAAAATGTAGGCGTTAGTTTATCACTAGTGCGTTTTAGGATCATGGACTTATCAAATATTAGGGGACGGTATTTACGTCCTGAAACTTAGAACTTTCCTAAAATAGTAACTTTCTGAAAATAAAAACTTTTCATAAAACATGGCGTAACGTAACCATAAATCTTATACTTTCATAACGACACGTTTTTACTATATATTTCTTTTATATGCGTCTTATCTGACGTTTCGTATTTATTTCTTGTTTTTTAAATGCGTCTTTTAATTATTTCGCGTGTAGAGTCGTTCGATTTCGTTATACTCTTCGTTGATTTAATTTCTCACCATTTGCTTAAGGTGAGTTCATAGCCCTACTTATCTAACTGATTTTACTTACGTTTAATTACTTTGGGGTGAAAACATTGTTGCTTTCAAATAAAATGGACACAAGTACTTTATGTGAGATTTTTCTTGTTTACGTGTTGCCTAAGTTTTACGTTTAGACCACTACTATTGCCCAATTTATCATGAACGATTAATTTCTTGACCGATTGGCTGGTTAAGTAAGCGTGAGTGTTATAAATAGATTTATGGGGACTGATTATCCCCGTCCGGGTAAGTAGCGCTTACTAGTTGCGGAGATGCTGAACTAACTGACGTATAACATGTCGGATTTCGTTTAGGTGATCTTGGTCAGATACCTGTAGGGCAAGCCTTTCATAGCATAATTAAATGCTCCATGCCAATTGAGCTTCGGTGTCATGAGCTTAGTGCAACGTAAATGCCTTTTTATGTGAAATTGTATTTGTTATAATTGTCACATGCATTTTGGAAATCTTGTGGTCCACCTTATTACGTTTAAACTAAACTTATGAATTCACCAACATTATGTTGACGTTTTAAAAATGTTTTCAGGTGCTTAGCTTGGATGTCTTTGATTGCTATGTGGTGTCGACTTGCATTGGCCAATTTTCAAGAATTTATTAATTGATTTAAACATCGTTGTCAATTTCCAAAACTTAAATTCGCTTTCGAATATTATCTTTGAACTTATGTAAAACTTTAACTATTTTTATTTAATGCAATGATGTTGGATTTCTAAAACGTACCCTTAGAGGTCGTTCTTTGTACTTTGTGTGATGTATATTATGACGTCACGCCCTCAGAAACATGTTTCCGTCCAGGCCCCATTTGGGGGTGTGACACATATTTTACTTAGACTATAACCATTTGATAAACAATACATCACATAAAACGTTTTCTTCATGTGCATACACACTACTTGCTTATATGACTCATAATTGCGTTTGCTTTCCCTTACGTACATTTTCTTTGCATTATACGTGCGTTTACTTTTCCCTTGCACACATTCTACACTTGATTTATATAAAGATTATTTATCTAAATACTAGAACTTTTCTAAGACATTGTGAGTAATACGATGATCTTCAAAACTTTTCATGATTTTACGTAATACCGTTTACATAACATTGAAATTTGTCACAGTCCACCGATCCTACTAGTTACCTTACCTTTTAACTTCGAGTTTGAACACCCGCCCCATACGGTTGAAACACCTATGCCATCCATGTGATCCATCACCTATAATCATGTCGATTAATTGAAACACAACTTTAACATGTCACCTTGCAACATTTCATCTTTGGAGCATGACTTTTAGAACTAGACTAATCTTATTTTATTTTCTTTTACTCCGTTCGATTTTGAAGAAAATATCGACGATAAGACAAAGAATAAGTTTTGTGGAGAGTGAGCAGATTGTAGCCCAGCGAGTTAATAATGCTATTGAATATCTTCTCAATGTGAGCAATCCAGTTTTCAGCATCAACTGGAGTGGTTGCAGAGCTAAAAGATTGAGGCTTCTGTTTCCCAAACTTTTCCAACCAGGTGTGGATGGTGGGAGGTTGGTCACCACTTCCCCCAGCGCCATTCTGACGGATCTCATTGGTGAGCCGAGTAGTGAGACCAGGTAGCAATGCATCAACTGCTCGCTGCACCGCCGCCTCAAAAGTAGGACCCGAAAATTCGACGGTAGATCTACGTGTGCCGACCATCTTAGTAATCAACAAATGAAACAACAAAGACAATTTAGAGTTAAGATCAAAATACGAAAGGAAGCAATCATATCAAAAGGAAACCTAATGTCAACCCAATCCTCACAGGTCATAACCTAGGTTCTACAGGGCGTAACCTGGCTCTGATACCATAATTGTAACATCCCGCTCTGATAAAGAGACCAAAAGTCACATTATGGTGTCATATCAGAACATATAAACGCAAGCGGAAGACTTTGTTAAATAAAAATACTAATTCATGTAACAAAACGACTTCCAAATGCATTAAATTCTAACAAAGTATAAATGAAAAGAGATCTTCAAACGAAATAAGTCTTGAACATAAATCCAAAGGAAATCTATCAAGGGTCGGTCCTCTAAAAGCTTCCTACTCTCAACACTCAAATCCCAGCTTCCCGCTTATTACCTGCCGCAGGAAAAGAAAATGCGGCTGAGCTAACGCTCAGTGAACAGATATAATAATAAAAAGGTAATAAGACAAAAGAATGAATGAAACGAATCACGAGAACCTGCTAAACAAATATCATACGAAATACGAATCAAATGAATAAGAATCAAGAACAACAAAGGAATGCCCACGAGCTCAGATAAATGTCTAAACATGATACATGAATAAACCCTAAACAGATATAATCATATAGCCACATAATAAGTTGTACACAGGATTTGCAACTCCTGATGTACCAAATGTGATATGGGGTGTATAGCACACACACAACCATTCACCTGAACTGAACGGAACAAAGTACCTAGGATGCATCCATACGCTCCCTGCAAAACAAAGTCATATCCATATACACAAGTACAATGACGAGTATACATACATATGTAAGCTAATAATAATCAAAGGCCATCATTCAAAAGGGAACGCCGTGGACTAATCACACCGCCACAGATAGTGTCATGCCATTGGTGCATCAATGACATGGTCATGGTACCTCCATGACTAGTTCAAATAGCTCGAGCAAAGATTTAAGCAAACTGAACAAGTTACCAATAATTCAATCAAGATAACAGATCTAATATCATATTCAAACAAAGATCAAAGGAATCATGAATGCGAATATCAAATCAAACAGAATATCAACGAATATCAATGAGTCATGAGTACGGATAGCAAATCGGACGGAATATCAAACGAACCAAAGTAGCTAAAACAAATGAGAATCAAGACATGAGGTGTCCTTACTAAAAGGACATAATATATGTACCTTAACAAACGCGCAACGGAAAGAAAGAACACAAAGGCAAAAGATCACACCCTTGACATCGGATTTACATGAATCCATGATTACATATCATTATATATCTTATTTTATAAACTCATTGCTTAATCTTACTAATTATAGTGCTTAATGTAACCTAATTAGGGTTTTTTAAATTTCCAGAATCTGTAAACTTTTTAAGGGTTGGTTTCAAATTTTATAGACCCATTAAATGACCTCCTAAAAATCTACTAAAAATCACAGAGGTTCCCACATATGTCTAGTATGTCCATGAATTTTGCTTAATTTTATTTCCATGTATAAATACCCTTTAACCATCGTTAACAAAACTGATTCAGAAAATGACCTGCTGGTACTTTCGAAAAGTTCACGTGTAAAAACCCTACTTAGACAACTCAGAAAATTCACAAAAAAAATCATGAGCTAATATCATGAAGATTTACCAGTTCAAATTTTAAAGGCCAACTCCTTACGGTTTGAGAATTAAAAATCAAATACTACTACTGAATTTTTTAGATAGAAACTCCAGATTTGACACTTAACCTTATAAAAAATAAAAATCGACCTTCCCGACCTCAAATTGACATGAGCCTGACATTTCCAGAAACTATACTCTTTGAATTTAACTTTAGGCTCAAGAATCATGTCAAAACTCATTTTTATCACCAAGTTATGCCCCGATCAATATGACCCAAAATTCTGGACAAAAACATAAAGACATATAAACCCTAATTCTTACCAATTCTCTTCATAAAAACATATCCTAAGGTCTCTAATCTTGTAGGTTTTCATTAAGACGTCATTAATGATTATCTAGGGTTTCATAACATGATTTTAACAAGATTATTTCAGGTTCAATCATGAAGAATTTTACAAGATTATTACACATGTTTTCCTTTTATGATTTTATGCAAAACTTATGTGTAATCATGGTGACACAAAGAATGAACTCAAAAGAATATAGAATACCTTAGAGAATCAAGAATGGAGAGGATCACAAGAATACCAAATAATTAAAGCCAAGAATCACACCAAAAACACCAAGGCTTGAAAAACACTACCGGAATCACCAATTACTACACCATCTTCTTCTTCTTGAAAATTCTATGGATGAACACAAGTTTTGGAGTAAAATTTTTTGAGAGAGAATGGTGAGGGAGAGGGATAAAGCCGGCCATATATATAGAGAGGAGAGGGGGACAAAAATTTCTTATCCTTTTAGAAGATTTCAAAAGATTTGCCTTAATCCTTTTACACTTAATACTTAAAATAGGTTTTGTAAATAAAAAAAAGATATCATACTAAATAAAGGGGCCGGACATATATCCTTAAAATAAGAAAATATATATATATATTTTAAATACCTTATGTTATGTATTTATAATACATAAATAATTATAACATAAGGTTTTAATGTTAAAGACTTATTATTCAAACTTAGGTTATATTCAAAATGGTGAAATAAAAATGTAAACCAAATTTTTGGGTTTTACAATCTTTTTCATTAGACTCTTTACAAATGTTGGGCCAAATAAATCCATATGCAACATTTGTAAAGGTTGGCTGATTGAACTGACTATTTTGGTATTACAAGAGGCTCTGTGTTGCTTTTCCTTCTGACAAGCAACACAGATTTGATTTATTTCAAAAACTTTGAAGGTAAACCTCTATTTATAGTTTTGAAATTTATATGCCCAAGCCTTCTATGCCAAAGATTAGATTCATCTAATGTGGCCTTTGCAAAGAGACAAGTTAGACCTCCTGAAGGGACAATATTCTTTAAATCAACACTGTACATGTTATCTTTTCTAGGAACTCTAAGCAAGACATGATTTTCATCAAGTAGCTTAAAGTCAGGAGACAAAACAACACATTCAGTGTCTGTAAAAAGAACACTGTTTTTCTTGTCACACATTTGTGAGACACTAAAAAGGTTAAACTTAAGCTCCTTAACAAAGTACACATCTTCAAAATCCAATTTACCTGTACTGATTTTACCTTTACCAGTGATTTTACCTCCTTTGGGATCTCCTCCAAAGGCAACAAATCCACCATCAATTTCTTCATAATCTGAGAGGTAGGACTTGTTTCCAGTCATGTGCCTAGAGCATCCACTGTCAATTACTCCTTTTTCCTGCAATTCTAGCTGTGGATTGCCCTGCACAAAAAGTAAGAGAATCAGGCTCTCTTGGGGACCCAAGCCATTACAGACTTGGATCTGCCTTGTGCATCAACATAGTCAAATCTTTTAAAGTTCATTGATGCACCATTATGTCTGAAGACATGATCTAAAACTTTTTATTTTGGTCTCCAAACCCAACATGCTGAGGTTTTAACAGCATTAGCCTCATGTCTCTTATTATCACTTACTTCTACTTTTGGCCCAGCAGTAGTAACATTTCTTCTGACAGTATTAACTTTTTCATTTAAATTACTGTTCTTATTTGTTGTAAACTTGTTAAAGGGCCTTTTAACATGTGAATGTGCTCTATTAAAAACATTTGATACTGTCCTTGCACTATTCACTATTGGTCTTAGGTAGGCAGTATTAACTGGTTTGGCAGTATTAACTAATACTGCTGCTTTTGAAGAGTTTTGCCTAGCAGTATTAAGTGTTTTATGGCCATATTTCATTAAGACTGCTTTTGGAATAAAATTTCCTTTTGGATGAGGGTGAGTCAATCTTTGAGAATTTTAGTTATTCACCCTACTAGCATTGTTCCATACAGGTTTTTCCACCATTTTCTTTTCATAAAAATCACAATCTTTGATTAAATGGTTAAAATTGCCACACACATAGCAAGCTTTATTTTTAAACTCAAAATTACTTCCTAATTTCTGAGTCATCAAATTATTCCAGTTTCTCTTGTTACCTCTAGGACGTTGATTGTTTTTCCTAGGGTATTTAGCTTGCTTATTATTCTCTACCTTCTTAACAGACTCCCTAGATATTTTCACATACTCATTAGATTTAACAAATTCTTCTTTAGCAAAATTAGGTTTTCTCTGTTTAGACTTAAACTCAGTCTCATTCTCATCCTCACTGTTAGATATCCAGTCTTCAATAAGTGGTTCACTAACAGACTTAGATTTTGACTCAGTAGTCTTAACTTTACTAGTTGCAACTGCAGGCACACTAGTTATTGACTCACTAAAAACATATTCTTCCTCATCAGTAAGTACCAATTAGGTTTAGTTGGCATGAAGTTTCCAATATAGGGAGGTGGAACTGCATGATACCCTTCACCTGTTTTGTACTTATCATTCACATGTCTATCAAACACTTGACTATCATACCCTACACCAGTCTTGAACTTATCACTTACTTGAATCTCTAACAGTTTGCTTATATTCTTAGATGAATTTTCAAACTTTCTGAAGGTAAGTTTTAAATCATCTCTTTCCTTTTCAGCTTTTTCAAATTTCTTTTTAAGCTCTGTTAGTGCATTATCTCTTAACATAATATCAAGTTTTAAAATCTTTATGTCCTCTTCAAAAACAACCTCATTCTTTTTATACACATCTAGTCTAGCCTCTACAGATTCTAGACCTGCTTTATAAGCTCCTACATTTAATTGAGACTTATTAAAATCTTTTGTCAGATTATCATAATGTTCTTTGAGAGTTTCATAAGATTTTAAACATGCTTTAGAACAAGTAGATACCTCAGAATCTGAGCTTGAAGAACTTGAAGAACCTAAAGATGTATATGCCATAAGTGCAAAGTTTGTAGGTCCTTCTTCAGCCTGGTCACTCCAGTCATACCCAAGTCCATCTTGAGCCACCAAAGCTTTTGTCTTTGTTGTTTCCACTGTCACATTCCTCCTTACAGGTTCTCTGTTCCTGTTCTCCCTTGGAGCCCTACACTCCCTTGCAAAGTGGCCCCTTTTATGACAGTTATAGCATTCCACCTTTGATTTGTTAAACCCTATGGTCTCAGAACCATTGGCACTAATCTTCCTTCCAGTCTTATTTAGGAATCTTCTGGCTCTCATGGTCAGCATAGCCATCTGCCACTTTAGATCTATCTCTTCCAAGTCATCAGCATCAATCTGTTGTAAGTCCTCATTATCTAATTGTGGACTGTTGGATTGGTTTGCAAAGAAAGAATAGATCACAGCATCACTCATACTATCAGTATTGGCAGAGTTAGAACCATGAGCTTGATTGGAACTGCCAGAGTTATTGGAAGACACAAAAGCCACATTTTGTGAATTTTGGTTTGAGCTTGATGACCCTTTAACTTCAGTTTCATAAATCTTTAGATTGTTGTATAGGTCATCCATGCTCAAGGTGTCTAAATCAGGTTTGTTCCTCCAGATCAAGGTATGAGTCTTCCATTCTAATGGGAGACTTCTTAAAAACTTCAAATTCATATCTTCTTGAGAAATAGTTTCACCTAAAATCTCTAGCTGACTGATAAGCTTTTGAAGCCTATCATAGGTTTAATCAAGTCCTTCTGAGCTTGATCCATTGAAATTCTCATACTGTTGCTTTAGAAGTGTCTTCTGAGTTTTCTTTGACTCCTTATTACCTCCAAACCTTTTCTCTATAGCTTCCATCAGAGTCTTGGCACATTTGTAGGTATTAAACTTTAGTTGATGTTCATTTGGAAGAGCCATCAACAATGTACCTCTTGCCTTTAACTCATTCTTCCTTGCTAACTTCTCCTCTGCAGTTGTAGGAGGATATGTTTGCTCAACACCATCAACAGTTCTCTTTGGTGGAGGTGAGTCTCCATTTACTATTACTTCCTAAAGAGCATAATCTGTCATTAGGAAGTACTGTTCTATCCTCATTTTTCAAAGCTCAAATTCGCCTGGATTAAGCATTAGAAGTTTTACAGCAGCAACCATTGGTGAAGATACTGCCTCCATGTTTTTACAAACAAATAGACCAGATCTTGTATGTATAGATTGTTTCTTCTTATTCAAAGTTTCTCAACAAGCTCTGATACCACTTGTTGATCCCACTTGAATAGATCTTGCTTAGCTTGTAAAAGGCTTAGTTGTATTGAATAAATCCAAGACAACTATGATAGAAACTTTGATTAAATATATCAAAGATTATGCGGAATCTAGTCTATGATACCAAGAAGAATAAACAATGAAACAGTAATAAGTAAGATTGTATAATACCAAACCTTAAGCCTCAATATATTAATACGAACACTCTTAATAGTGTTAGGGTTATACAAAACTTTGAAGCTATAACAAAATGAATTATAGATGATATATAAAGATGAGATATTGAGATACTAACCTACATGCCCTAGGTTCTCCTTTTATACATCAAGGAACCCTAATGGGCTTACAACACGTTTTCTATACATACATATCTTTTCCTAAAATATCTCATTCTTATCACATCATCAATACTAACATATAACTAACAGTACTAACTTATAACTGACAGCAGAAACTCTTCTAGCAGTAGTAACTAATACTAGCAGTAGTACCTTTACAACTACCAGTAGTAATGACTTAGAATATTTCCTGCAATCTTCACCAGCAGTAGAAACTATAACCAGCAGTAGTAATCTGCATAACTAGCAGCAGTAACTTGAACCAACAGTAGTAACAGTTAAGAAGCCTTTTATTCCCAACGGGTATCAATTGGAATCAGAGCCTATGTGCGTTTTATGTTGATGGTTTGTGTTTTTCATGGTGTTCGTAGCTTAAAAACCGCACTCCGTAGCTTATTTTTAAGCAAAAAGCTTCGGCTTTTTCTTGGTTGGTGGTTTTTTGTGCAAAAGCTTGAAACTTTCTCTTCTCTATAGTTTCTAGCTTATTTGTACAAGTGGGTTATGGATTTTCATAGCTTATTTTTGAGTTTTTATGGTTCGCATGATTTTTTTACTCAAAATCTTGATTCAAAATTTTTCGTGTTAAAAATCATCAAGTTTGCATTTTTCGGGTCCTAATAGGCTTAGATAAGAAGGTTGTACAAGAAAAATTGTGTCAAAATCGTTCAAAATAGGTCTTTTTGTGTTTTGAAGATTGTGGGTTTCGAACAGTTGGAACCGATCTACTCAACCGATCTACTGAAGTCAAGAAGGAACCGATCTACTGACTCCTTTGGGAACCGATCTACTGAAGTCAAGAAGGAACCGATCTACTGACTCCTTTGGGAACCGATCTACTGAAGTCAAGAAGGAACCGATCTACTCATTCCTTCAGGAACCGATCTACTCATTCCTTCAAAAACTGATCTATTAGTTTTTTTAAGGAACCGATTTATCACCTAGAACCAAACTCAAACACCTTCCATAACACCAACAACAAACACAACACTTAATGCAAAAACGATCCGAATAAGATTCACTAAAATGACAAACGGCTAAATATTCGGATTACGATGACAAGTGATCACGAAGTTGATTTGGTATCCCTTATTTGAGATTGAAGTGGGTTTCACGAAGGCGTCTACTTATTTCATCATCGAGACTTCCTTCTACTTTCTACCCCTTTTCTTCAAACCCAATCTATCGATTGATGACTTGCTTGAACGTATACAGCTTATGATTAAGACTTGGATTATCTAGTTATTTCCTGATGTAAGGAGTTACATTATAGTGCTCACGGGTTATAGCTATCACTTAAAGGAGTTACATTGTAGTACTCAGTGTCACACGCAGATGTCGATGTGGATAATATCAAGAGGTGTTGTACTTCTTATACTTTTGATGGCGGGTATAGAGTACTTATAGATTTAATATTGCACCGTTCTCTAATCAACAACAGTGCAATCTTAAGTAACAAATTTAGGGGATTGTACTTCATATTCAAGTTTGGTATAGCGGGTTTACTTCACCAAGTGGTCACAACAATAGCCGACAGAATGCGAGGTTGGTAAGTTAGCCAGAGAGTTTAAAGGTTAAGATGTAATCAACAATTCTCACGGGATATTATTGTGATATTCCAAGACAATGGCACTTCACAGTCTAAGCAAAATTCTCAAAGTTCTTCAACGACATTCATATAAAAGACCTTGATTATACCAAGTTTTCTTGATTCTTCCTTCATCCCCTACTACGGTTTGTGAAGTCGAGAGAGTAATGGTTCGTTTGGATTTCAATATTTGTGATTTAGACAAGAACTTCTCAAGTATATGGACGTACACGACAATGATGCTTCCGAGAGTTCGCAACCATCATGGGGGAAAATGTGTACATCAGGGACTTAGTTGACTTTGATGTTACCAGTTCAACTCCCAGGGGGGAGTAGTATATAAATGTGTACATCCGGGACTTAGTTGACTTTGATGTTACCATGTAAACTTCCAGGATGAAGTAGTATATACTACTTTACTTAATATGGTTTGTGAAGTACTCTGCATACGTGAGAAGAACTGTTGCTGATTTCTCGCATGTACCCCCGAACGAATATTCACCAAGACCTTATGATAAGTAGCAGTGGTATTTGGTGTGCTCTTACTTCTTCTTCTATAAAATTCGGCTGTGCACTTTAATGACATATATAATATGGTTGAAGCTACATCAAAGTTTCAGAATATGCTCAATATAGGGATGTTGGTTTGGGGGGAAGCTGATTCAGAAACTTTGCCAAAAAGGAGTCTATGAAGAAAGCTTTTCAAGACATGCTGCATGAATTGGGAGGAATTTAATCCAACTAATGCATACTATAATGGTTCCAGAACAAGTAAATACAATGAAGATCCAAGCTGGAGTACAAGTTTCAAGACCAGGAGAACTCAGAAGACATCTTCAGCTTTGGAAGACTTTATTTTGTTGTAATAGTACTTGATAGGAACATTGTAAGTAATTCCGTATGTCCACATATTGGGGGAAGATTGTTAGCCTTAAAATATGTTGACTTATATAGAATTACAATAGTTTAGTTAAAGAGTGACACGTAGGGACTAATAATGACTAGTTAAGATAGTTATGTGTCACTAGAACTATAAATACCCCCTCCATACTTCCATAGAGGGGTGAGGATTTATTTTTGTATCATAAGGTGTGTCTTTAATGACATATAAAAGATGGTTGAAGCAACATCAAAGTTTCAGAATATGCTCAAGATAGGGATGTTAGTTTGGGGGGAAGCTGATTCAGAAACTTCGCCAAAAAATGAGTCTATGAAGAAAGCTTTTCAAGACATGCTGCATGAATTGGGGGAAAGTTAATCCAACTCATGCATCTACAATGGTTCCAAAACAAGTAAATACAATAAAGATCCAAGCTGAAGTACAAGTTTCAAGACTAGGAGAACACAGAAGACATCTTCAGCTTTAGAAGTTGTCACACCCCCAAACGGGGCCTGGACGGAAAACACGTGTCCGGGGGCGTAACGTCATAATATACATCACACAAGATACAAAGAACGACCTTTAAGGGTACGTTTGAAAATCCAACATCATTGTATTAATTAAAATAGATAAAGTTTTACATAAGTTTAAGGATAATATGCGAACGCGGATGAAAAGTTTTTAGAAATTGACAACGATATTAATCATAGATAATAGTTCTTGAAAATCGGCCTAATGCAAGGCAACACCATAAAGCAAGCAAAGACATCCACCGCTAAGCACCTGAGAAAAACATGCTAAAACGTCAACATAAAGTTGAGTGAATTCATAGGTTTGAGTTTAGTATTAAAAGTGGACCACAAGTTCACAGTACGCACGTGACAGTTATAACAGATACAACTTCACATAAAAAGAATGTATTTACTGTTGCGCTAAACTCATGACACCGAAGCTCAATTAAATGAAGCACATTATATGCCAAATAGAATTACTCGCCCTAAAGGTATCCGACCAAGATCGCCTATTGAAAATCTGACATGGTATATATCCGTTTGTTCGGGACATCCAAATCTAGTAAGCGCTACTTACCCAGATAGGGATAATTACTCCCAATAGATCTATTTACAACAACCGCGCTTACTTAACCAGTACAGTTGGTTAAGCAATTGACGGTTCATGATAATTCGGGCATTAGTGGTCTATTCGCTACTTAGGCAACACGCAATCAGGAAAAGGCAACGTAAAGTAACTGTGTCCATAGTTTGAAAACAAGCAGTGTTTCTCACCCCAAAATAGTAAGGTAAAAAAAAGTAAAACGTGGGGCTATGAACTCACCTTAGCAAAATGAGCAAATGATAATCACGCAAGTAAAAGATGATATAGACATCTAGCTGCGACCTAGAATAATAACGCGTCTCAGGAACACGGAAAGTATGCCAAGAATTGCACAATATGTTCATCACCAAAAGACATCCATGTGTGTTTTTGTGCTTTGGTTTGATTAACAAAACATGACTAATTAAAATCATAAAGTTTGTTTTTAAGTTTCGGCGTTTATCCAAAAATTACTATTTTTAGTAAGTTTCTATTTTAGGAAAGTTTTTAGTTTCGGGACGTTAATTCCGTCCCCTATATTTGTTAAGTTTCCATATTTTCAAAATGTACTAACTAGTCTTAACCTTTTAACTTCTATGTCCGTTTCGCTAAAACATAATAAAAGTTACTATATTTTTTTTAATCCTACCTCATTTATCAATCCCGACATCATCTACATATTTTTATGACACTTCAAATGTTTCCAATCAATAATCTAATGTTTTTATATGTTTCGCCAACGTTTAAAAGGTCCAAACATGTCCGAAAGTGTCCGAAAACTCATTTTACTATTCACATCAGCACACTATTCACTTATTTTGCCGAAAAATGTTTCAAGTTTCATTTGGCTATAACTTGGCCGTTTTAAGTCCGATTTTAGTGTATGATATATGAAAATCTATCTACTCGAAACGAGCTCTCCAAAAACTACTTTTACGCCTATTGAAAACATTTTTAGGTCGACCAAAAACCCAAAACAATTTCGGATCAGCAAGCACTTTTTGTCAAAAACGCAATCAAAATCCACCCAAACTTCACAATAGTGCCTAATCTAGCCTAATCTTCATTCACAACTAAACCACAACAAAACTACATCCAAAACTAACCTAATCCCTTCATTTTTATTGTTGCAACTCTTATTCAACTCTCATCTTACTAAGAACATAACATTTTACTAGTGAAACAAGGTAACATCATTATTTATAAAAGCTTGTTTTATAATCTTTCAAAAATTAAAACACAACACATGGATGTATGGATCTTGAACATATATGAAAGAACATAAGTAAATCACAAAAAAAAAGATTAAGACACTTACAATAATGAAGAACAAGTAGAGAAATCACAAGATCTAAACCCCAAAAATACTAAATCTATAAAATCCAACAACAAATCTTGAAACCCTAATTTATAAACTCTTGAAAGACCTTTGAAATTAAAGAACCAATACTTCAAACCACCTTAGATGTTCTTAGAAATGAACCTAGTATACTTATATTGTGAAAGAAATTAAAGAAAATGAAACCCTAAGGGTGTTGTTTTGGTGTGTGGGGTTTGGAACAAAAGAAGAGAGAAGAAGACACTTTGGAGGCTTGAAAGAAATGTGTGAAACCCTAAGTCTTGATATAAGGTTGTATTTATAGGACAAGGGGTACTTAAGGCTTCTTGTCTTGTAGTAGAGAGTGACCAACACATACTAAAGTGTGTGTGTTGGTGTGTTCGGCAACACAAAGCCACAAGGACAAACAATTTGAAATTTTAGGATCCATGGCTCATTTCTAGGAGTATTGTTGGTCTTGGTTCAAGGTTTCAAGTCAAAAGGAATACATGTGTCCAAGACATCACATGTCTTGGTTGCATGGGAGAAATATGCATGAAAGTGACACATGAGTGTGTCATTTTCACCTCTTACATGAGTACATGCATGCATAGAATCAAAAGATGTTAGGAATTATTGTAAACAGACTTAAGTCTAGTAGTTATAGAGTTAAGTCTGGTAGACATAGTTAAGTCTACCAGTACTAAGTTAAGTCTGGCAGTACTATAGTTAGTACTGGTCTTATCTAGTTAAGTCTGTTTATGTAACAGGATAGTTATCTTAGAGATATCTTAGGAAAGGATATGCATTATAGAGATATCTTAGGAAAGGATATGCATTATCCTTTCACACGTTTGTAAAGCCAATTAGGGTTTCCTTGGTGCATAAAAGGAACCACACGGCATAATGTTTTAGATATGGAATCCTAATAGAAATCAATAGCGAATAGCAAAGTATTACATTGTGTTCTTCTTAGTACTTGTGTTAAGATTCCGCATTAACACATAGTATTCATAGTTATTGTCTCTCGTATAGTTGATTTGGATTTATTTAAGTTAGATATTTTCTTACAAAAGGCTAAACAGATCCAAGACTTTAGACCTAGATTAATTAAGTCAAGTAAACTCTATATTCAGTAAGATCAAGTAATAAACTTATGAAATGAGATAGATAATAATATGTAATCATGGATTTATGTAGATCCGGTGTCGAGGGTGTAATCCTTTGTCTTCATGTTCTTTCTCTCGGTTGCTTGTTGGTTAAGGTACATATATTCCGTTCTTTTAGTAAGGACACCTCTTGACTTGATTCTTCATTATCTTAGCTATTTGGTCCAGTTGATATTCATTTGATATTTTGTTTGATTTGATATCCGTTCTCATGATCCATTTGATATTCATTAATAATCTGTTTGATTTGATGTTTAAAATTATGATTATGTTGATCCTCGTTTGAATATGATGTTAGATTTGTTATCTTGATTTGATTATTAGTATCTTGTTCACTTATATCTTTGCTTTAATCTTGCCCGAGCTATTTGTATCTAGTCATGGAGGTACCATGACCATGTCATTGATGCACCAATGGCATGACACTATCTGTGGCAGTGTGATTAGTCCACGACGTTCCCTTTTGTATGTGCACTTATTATGATTTGATTATATATATGCGTACACTCGCTATAGTGCTTGTGTATATGGATATAACTTTGTTTTGCAGCGAGCGTATAGATGCATCCTAGGTACTTTGTTCCGTTCAGTTCAGGTGAATGGTTGTGTGCGTGCAATACACCCCATATCACATTTGGTACATTAAGGAATGCATACATGTGTACATTTGATTATGACTATCTGATTATTTGTTTAGAGTCTATTCATGTATCATGTTTAGACATTTGTTTGGGCTCGTGTCATTCATTTGATTACTCTTATCCTGATTATTGTTCTATATATATCATTTGGCATTTTTTTGGCAGGTTCTCATGATCCATTTCATTCATTCCTTCGTTTCATTACCGTTATTATTATTATATCTGTTCACTGAGCGTTAGCTCAGCCACGTTTTCTTTTCTTGCAGAAGGTACTAAGCGAGAAGCTGGGTTATGAGTGTTGAGAGTAGGAGCTTTTAGAGGACCCACCTTTAGAAGAACCTTTTTGATTTGGGATTTATGTTTTAAGACCATTCCTTTTGAAGATTTCTTTCATTTAACTTTGTTGGAATTTAATACTGTTGG